>DWTW01002043.1:0-11624 GCA_018246275.1 Papilio slateri
ATATATAAGTATACATATAATATATAATATAAAGTACATAATATATAGTATATAATATGCCTGATTGGATTATAAAGTGAAGAAGTTCACAATCGGTGGCATACAAAAGTTTAGAAGAAGCCAGTGGTACGTGTCGTCCATATCAATGCGTAGTACGGTGTCAAAAAGTTTGATAACGATAAACTTTATTTAAACGAGTAAAGAATAGCAATTAGTTAATGTAAGTAATTACCAGTAATGTTTTATCTAGTCTATAACAAGGTATACGATACTTAGGAGAGTATTAATCAACTCATCGCATTAAAAAAGGTTTCTTTGCGCTAAACTGTGTGCATACATAAAAAAACCTTTTAGCTAATTCTTCGTTTAAAAAGGTTTGGTTGTAATTGTTGGTATACATTTCGCGCTCCGATACGTACACTAACCTTTAAGTTTCATTACCGTGTCTAACATCACACAGTTCTTTGTGAAGATATTAACTAACCACTAGATTATATAGTTTAATAAGTGCTGTGTAATATATCGCCGCGGGCGAAGGATGCCCATCGTTCACGCCAGCTGCAACACGCGCACCTGCTCTGTACCAGGCCTTTACCTTTGACATTCGACAAAACTGCACTTTTTAATTGCCATAAATAATCGTTACATTTGTCCGGACCGGTCGGACGTTAAAAATGTTTTTCTTTGTCCTAACCACCACTCGATACTTTTTATCGATTCAATAATCGATTCCACAATTATGGAGCGAATGTATCTTGTTGTATCTAAATGTGTAAATGGCATTCGAGTGACACGCTCGATAGTACTATTTATAGTAAAGGGAAGCAAATAATTATTATAGAAGTTACGATTAGTAGTTCCTAATGAAGCGACATTAGGAACTACTATAATTCTCCGTTTAATGAGAATGTTTATAGTTGTTTTAGCTTTTATCTTTTAATATATTTATTTCGTTATGATTGCAATTTAATTTTAAACGTTTAAATTAAAAACGGGCTTATATTTATCTCGCTAATGGGTACAGATATTTTTAAACACCAAATTAGAATATAGACAATGAGGTAGACGACCCTATTTGCAAATTTCAAATGCCTTAGACATTTATTTTTTTCTTAGACATGCATTTCTCGATACAGCATGGTCCTGACCATGCTGTAGGTTTTATATAAGTATATGTATGAACTCACTCCAATGTTAAGTATGCATTTGTATGATGGGAAGTGACTTTATTAGAATATTTAATTTTTAATGCCAGTGGATTTTTATTTTAATTCACACATAGTATGATCTGAGTAGAATTATAAGTCAGCCTTTACACGAGGGTGCGAAGGAAGTTCGTGAACATTGCATGTCGTGGTTCGGTCCCCTGCGAAAGCGTTGACTGATCTCTTATTACTGTTATCGGTTCATTAGATAGTTGTCAAAATTATTAAGGTTGTATGTTTTTGTATTTCTTGATATGTTGACGCAATGCTGTTTTTTTTCTTATTTGTTTTTTTCTAATTTATCATATTTGTTTTAAGTTTCTGATCTTGATTTTATTAATAGATCATTAATATAACATAGTACAGCCCTAGGGCATATGAGATGTATCTAGCTCGGACTGCCGTATGTAGATTGTGTGGTGGATAAAATCGCTTCGGGATTAGAGAGGGTAGATCTATAATTAGCGTGGGCGATTCGCGCGATTGCCCAATAGCGGGCGGGCATTATTTAAATTGTAAAAACCATTAGAGCGGCGAATAATTGGCCCGGGGCTGGCACGGGTGACGTCACAGCGGACAATGCATTTCGGCCGCCCGTAGTTTTTGCGCTCTTGTTTTTCTTTCCAAACGAAGGACAAACAAGGACGCCCGTGCAAAGTTAACAACCGCTCGTATGTAAAAACGCCACAGCATACTGTATGCGTATATATAGCTTTATTTGTTGCAGTTAATATCATTCCGTTGTACTGTTGTATTGAAAAGATAATGTTCAGTTTTATTAATAAGGTTATATATTTATGGAATGATTTAATTTCACTTCAACTATTATATAAGTATTTTGGTTGGTTCTTGCGTGCCTAGCGTTGGTTGGATGCGGTTTTAATTAACATATGGTATAACACCTTAACGTTTTATGTCGAATTATATCCCATCATTGAGACTTTAATTTAGTATATCGAGTATCTAATTCTTCATTATCGATTCAAAACATAGACATCAGCGGACATGTACCGACCTGTTCACACGTTACGTACTCAAACTATTAGTGAGTAATGGAGGCGTCTGCGTTGCGGTACCGGCAGACAGGGATACGTCTCCCGAATTCCGACGTCCCGGTCGTCGAGCCGCCTTCCCACCTTCCCGCTCAGACGGACAATGTCGGGAATCTGCGCTAACAATAGCCTAGATGCTCGAGCCATTGTAAGACGGCCCGTAGCTGCAGCGCCTGCGTTCGAGTCCGCGGCACGTTGTTATGTTGTAATTGTGTGTTTACTATTGAACCGTTTGTAACTTTTTGGTTGTATTACAATATTGTATATAAGACGGCCGCATTGTCTGATTAGCTTGTTTGACAATTTTGTGTCGAATTTTTCCTAACGGTTTTGTAATAGTTGCAACTATTCTAAAGTTTGTGCTAAGAGTTGGTCTATAAATGGTCGAATAGACAATTGGGATGTACTATTGTACTTATGTCAAGGAATAGCTACGGGCCGGGTGAACTGTAGGCTGTTCAGGATATCGAAAGATTATCAGATATACACTTGACCGAGTTTCTGCCTACTACGCATCTATATGCATACTTCTATAAGTTATCTTTGAAAAGACCTTTGGTTTTTAAATTTCCTATTTGTTTAATTAAGGACCTAAAGATCCATAAAAAGTTAAACCATCTATGTAAAAACAAACGTCGACCGTAGTAATCAGATATTGCACTGTTCATATTATATATACATGTATGGTGGTAAAAGTCTAATGCAAAATAAAAACATAGGTACACACTTTTTGCCTTTCAATAGTATATATCTTTTTCTATATTAAGTACCACAATTTGTAATAATTAAAATCCCAACATGCCAGAAAGCGTTTTTAATTTATCAAAATCAAAATCCGAGTTAAAGTGTTTTGTATAAAAAAATAACTTGATTCGTTCCGGACCCTCTAACCGAGCTAATAATAATCACCCGGTCGCCGCAAAAAATGCGCACCCATCCGTAACGAAATGTGGCTCTGAGCAAACTTACAGCTCACAGTAGGTTTGCAAACAATATACTAATTATAATAATAAAGGTATATACCTATCACAATTTGTAAAAGCTAGTTGTATTTATTTTGTAGTACCTACCTATCTACGTAAATATATGAAAAACCACGGCGTTATAGTTGGGCGCCTTCCTTGCGATAGGACGAGCTAGACTTTGAATTCAAGTCGGCACGTATTAATATTTACCTTTTTTGGATTCCCACACAAAATAAGTCTCTTACTTTAATATTTGTGGGCAACATGTATCAACACTTACCACCTGTATAAGATCACGTAAGGTCAGCAGAAAACGTTAGCGCAGCAACTGCTATAAATCTTGTTTTTAAAAATATTCCAGAGCTTATTTTACATATAATAAGTTATAATGTCGAAACTTATAATTTGCAATCTTCAGAATCTTCGTATCAAAGATACGTGCATTTAAACACGTCCCAACAGAAAACATAATTCACCCAATAAATTAACTGGCCGACTGCAAAATGTTTAAATCGATAGCCATCAGTCGAAGCGTGAAGGCATCCGTGGGTACCCTCGCGCACGCTGAGGCTAAGTCAACAATTTATTGGAGCCCATCCATCAAGATATCGTCGCCGTATTGTCCAATTGCATTCCTACGTACGGCCGGTATTAGAATTCGGTCGAGCCAGCTCGTCTGCGTTATTAATTTGTTTGGAACTCTCCCTTGCTCAACAATCTTGTCACGGTGCTCCGGCCCGAAAGAATTGATGAATATTTTATTCAACTACTGCTCTTTTGATAGGTTTTTTAATACTTTTTATGTTTTTAGGAGCAGGTAGGGAACGTCTCGCTTCAGAAACTGTTCTGTCTAGGGCAGCTTTGTAGTTGCTTATATTTCTGTTTTTTTTTTGGAGTTTTTAGGATTGACTCACCGTCTACCTCCCATTATCATTGACTGAAATTTAGTCATAGTTAATCGATTTAAATATAATAATTTTAATTGAAGCTGTTGCCACTTGTAGCTACGTCCTCATCTGAAGTTCTTCTGGTGTTGATGATGTTCAAGGACGTCGGTAGTCGTAGTAGTCGGTAGGTGTTTGCATAATGGCTATTGTAATTTTGAATATGTTTACAAAATTATTTAAAACTGTAAAAACAATCTTGGTCAATTAAATTTGTTGACTTTAAATAAATGTTTTTTAAGTCAACGTCAACGTTAAAGTCAATAACACCATACATTACACAAATCGCTCCGCAAGCTCGTTCCAAGTTGAATTGAACAATGCAGAATGGAGACGTTATTCTGTCGCAACACACTTCTTGTCAAGTATCAATTTACTTTATTGTTACAATGGCTTCCGTGTGTTTCTTATATAATCTCTTGTTTATAAATTTATTAAGTTTATACAAATTATGTTAAAAAAAGAGTTGCAAAAAAATTTAGTCAATATTATAATGGTTATATTAATTACTGGTAGTATTGGTAGTGGACGTTACATTACGATAATTTTACAAATATTACCACGACTATCTTCAAAAATTACTAGGCGGTTTGTCAAGTCTGATTAGATACAAAATATTACAAACGTGGTCTCGTCACAACCGGTTAAGACAGTTAGTCGTTAAATTTAACTCTCCCCCTTTGCTGACCGCAAATCATACCTTCACATGTTGTGCTCGATCCATTATTAATTCTGCATTACAACCGTTGCTAATTTCTCGTGATATGATCCCGAGGATCGCTCGGGGCGCGGGGCAAACACCAATTAATCCGGGAACACGATACGAGAGGGCGGCGGGGGATAGATTGCTGCATGATCTCTTGCATTTGCACAGCTTCCGTTGCAATCAGCCAAGAGGGAGAGGTCGGAGGGAGCCATTCGACGCCTTGTGTATTAATACTTTGCTCTGGCTCATTGTTAGGTAATCGATGTTAACTTGTATAGGTGAATGATATGCACATACACAAGGTTTTGTTTGATTTCATGTAGTCGTGGGGTAAAAAAAGGTTAGTTGCCTTAAAGTCGACGTTTGCATGCACCAAGGACACTGACACACACTGACAATTAAATAGAACATATTAGATTTAAACTTCGTAATGACTATGCCATTTGAAAAGGTGTTTACTATTTTGACTCTTTTTGTCATATCAAGCAAAGTATCATTTTATATGCAGTTGTCTGCTTAGTGCTTTAATTTCAAAAGGTACTTGTCTACGAGTAATACAATATAAATATAATAATATAAATTACGTCTACGAGGTAATTTTCTACGACTTGATAAAATTTGAAACTACGAAGGTTTTCGTACTCCGACTGGTACTCCACACACTGCTTATGACTTTAAAGTGAAATAGAATTAATACACTATCATATGATTCTTGTAGCCCTCAAGAATTAAAATATACACGTGCCTTTCGTGGTTTGATCCGTGGTCTCCCGATTTGGCAACGGACCACCCAGCCAGTCGTTCCACAGTAAAGTGTATAAGTTTTCAGTGCACGTAGCCCTCCAATGTAAAAAGGTCAATGAGTGATACGCCGCGCGCAGATTAATACTTACCGATTTGATCTCGTCGTGTTATATGGTGCATGGATTCGTAATATAGCAGCAAATACTGGCAATCTAGTTAAACGTTGTAAGTGTTTAAGGCGTTAATATGTTGTGGTATGTATAACGCTGTATTTTGTTAAGTTCGTGTAGAGCAATAAGAAGATGAGGTGCAGAGGAAAGGACATACTATCCGTGAGTTTACACTGCTAAAAAAACATCACATAAAACATGTTGTTGTCTCTCTCCTTCTCTATAAAAAAGCGGAGATGACAACATGTTTTAGGTGAATGTTTTCGGAAGTGTAAACTCAAGGTAAGAAAAAACCACATACCCGAAGCATGCCACGTATGGGCGGGCGACTAGTTGAGTTTTGCGAATATATAAGTAGTTAATTCTGTATATAAACAGTTTTTATTAAGTGTGACCGTAGACTGTCATAGAACTGCCATGCTGTTGTAATGCAGATTTTAATATCCATAATTATTTATCATGATACATTTAGCTGCCACCAATCTGCCCTCCTTAGTAACATGTACCAACCTTGGTAAAAACCAAAAAATGTTTAAGTAGAAAAAGGTAAGTTAAGTAGAAAGAGAAGAAGAGTTGAAGAAAGGGACTTACACCTTATTCATACACAACGCGGTGGTTCTACAATTGATTGCTAATACCGATATTGTGTTAGTCGGCTCGGCTCTTCCGACCAAAGTTTTGCTGCTGTGTGAATCTTCATCTAATATCTTATGCATCATACATACATATATAAATTTCCTAATTAATGATATTTAATCGTGATTCATATTATTCCTATTTACAAATGAGGTAGCGCGCAAACTAAATCATTTGTGATATTTTATGCAACTCTTTTTTTACATGGCTCTTAATGATTCATCATTATTTTTCCCCAGCTCTTGTTTGTTCGGCGAATTGTTAAATTATGCTTCCTCACTGGCATTGTCATCCATTTGACTGACGTGTCGGTTTTCGCCTACTCACAAACTTTGAAAGTTGCGCGCTGTTCAAGTTTGCGAGGTATTGCCGCATGAAATAGACGACATAAAGTTTTCTTCCCCTTTTCGTTTAAACGTAGATTGGCTTGGATGCTTTGAATACTTGTGACAGGTGTTTGCGACGCTTGTTTTGTTTGATGTGTTATCAAGTATGACAGTTAATAATTGAAAACTTCACCGAATTATTTTTACTAAAGCATGTGCTATCCAGCCCCGATCTCCCCACCTCGATACCTACTATACCTAGAGGTTTACACTTTGTCTTAAGAGCTTTTACACCTCCTACACATAAAA
Organism: Papilio slateri; assembly: GCA_018246275.1. Lineage (NCBI taxonomy): Eukaryota > Metazoa > Arthropoda > Insecta > Lepidoptera > Papilionidae > Papilio > Papilio slateri. The sequence goes on from DWTW01002043.1 coordinate 7,058, forward strand.
AACTTACACTTTTGTAGTGTGACACTATGTTGTCTATGGCACTATGAACTTTATATTATATTTTTGTGTTTGTATCGAAACTATTATATATAACACTTTGATCGAAGAAGATTATTAATAAAATATTTTATAACACTTTTGCAAGTATAATGAAAACGTAATTAATAAATATATCGTCGTATAAATCTTATTTGTGATTTATACACTAAGATCAATTGACTTTCGCTAATGTTACAAGTCCCCTTTCTAAAGGTAACATTGGCCGTATTTAGGTGTGTTCAAGTAGTACCGAATTATAATCGCCAGACTCCGTTTGATCTTTGTCTGTGAGCCGCGGTGAGGAAACCGGGAATCATATTCATGCGACACCAGAGTATACGTCTTAGAGTAAATTCCATAATATCACGAGATTTATTGCACGCTGTATTGATAAAGACAGCCGGTCGTGACCAAATCTGTAAAATGGATAATTCAATGCGTAGTTTTCGCATATCAATCATAAAAGGTGAGTAAATATTGATAGGTTTTTTCAAGGAAAGAATATGTTTGTGTTGTGTAACTATATGTATACGACGTGAAAATTTGTCGGCCCGTGTTTCTACGTAAATCACAAGAATAGAGTTAATTCACGCCGCAGGCCTCCGCCCGATCTGTGTTCCTAACCTAGCATCAAGATAATCGGTCTGGTTGGATGGCTATTCGGCCACTAATTGGAGTATTACTAGTTGCCATATATAGCTACATTGCCATGTTAATTCCGTTTACAATAATTTATTATTAAAGCAATCCTGCCTATGAGAGGGGTAAGCATCATCACGGATTTAAATTTGACATGCTAAGACCTTGGGTGCAATACAATGACCCTTGTTGCACTTTGAACACGTTATCGCTTACCATCGTTCTCGTTTGGTCCAGTTTGTCTCCTCTCTTCGTGGTATAAAAAAAGCTATGCCATTCGAAAACTCTTTTAACGATAGCATATTTGGTCCATCGTAACAAGGTTGCAATTAAAAGTAATTTAATGTATTAGTTAACCGGTCGTTGGCCAATTTTTGTAGCTGCGGGCGAATTACTTCGACCAGTTCGAATTTAAACATTGCCCCATATAGTCCGCATCCATATTATATAAGCTCCTGTAACCCTATCGGGCGGGCTCCTAAACGGGACGGCGATCGGTCGCCGTATAAATTGCCTGCTCGCGCTGTAACGCCACTCGGTGTCTGCAAGGATCACTTTTTTGTCGTACTCGACGCGTAATGCATCATTAAATCTCCTTGTCAATGTTGTTGCTTTCCTAGTTTGTTGTTGTTGTTGCTTTACAAGTGTTCATCCAACAAAAGTCTACAAAATGCCATTACAACATTTCATGTCGTCACACTATAATGGGTCCGTATTTATAACTAATTGAAGAAAGATAAACTAATAATAAAAGATCCAAAAGAAGCCAACTCAATCAAAAGGAAAAGAAATCCAAATGAGTCACCTAAAGACAAATCAAGCACAACCAGACCAGCCTCCGAGAAGACAAATACATTTTCGATTATGTAACTCGAGGACGATCTTCATCATTTCCATCTTCTTCAGATACAAAAAACTAAAATGCACCGACAACTGGATCAAGAACATTACAACAAATAAACAGACTACCGAACAAAGAATCAGCGCCCCAATCCGGCCGGTCACCGTGGGGACATAACAACAATATCAAAAGGACAAATCAAACACACACTAAAAATTTGCACCTATAATGTACGTACCCTATCATCGTTTGAAAGATATCTTGAATTGACCTATGCCCCCAAAAATATCAACTGTGACATAATAGGCCTCTCAAAAGTCAGTCGAGTAGGCTGTAACATCGAAGAATACCAGGACTATGTCTTGTGTTATATGGGTCAAACAAAAGGCCTACACGGAGTTGGATTCCTCATTAATAAAGAGCACAAAAATAAAATAACTAATTTTACGGGAATCTCAGAAAGAGTAGCAGTCTCACAACTGAAATTTGATAACTTTCCAATATCCAATGTCAGGCTTATGGCACTAACAGAGAGAGCAAACGAGGACTAAATTCGTCAATTCTATGATAACTTAAACCAAGCCCACTTCCTAATAGACGACAAAGTTCTGGTAATTGGAGATTTTAACGAAAAAATAGGTCACCAAAAACTGATAACAACCAAATTATAGGTCCATTCAGCTTCGGTGAAAGAAATGAAAGAGGCGAAAGGTTAATAGAATATGCCTCGGAGTACAAATTAGCAGTCATGAATACCTTTTTCAGAAAGTGGAGTAACAAAATGGACTTGGATATCTCCGGATAAAAAACTACTAATGAAATCGATTTTATAATGACAAATGCTCCAAGAACTGTTTCGAATGTTGAGGTTGTTAACAATTTAAAATTTCCCTCCGACCACAGGCGTGTAAGCTACACTTACCCTAAAATCACTGAAAATGCCTAAGAAAAACTTAAAAAATATGACAAGAACACCTAAAACAAACGAAGGAATTGATAAATATTTGAAAAACTTACAGCGAATATAAAAACTTCAGACAAACTAAGCAAGGTTACTGATGTACCAGACCTATTACAATCAGCTTCAAAACATCAAACTTGACAGCCTAAAAATACAACAGGTAACAGAAGTCAAAGCACATTAAATATTCAGCAAGCATACAGAACTATTAATGGGTCTTGAAAGGTCCAACTGAGAAATTATAAAATTGAATGTAACTAGTGTGTTTATTATAAAGATTTATTTATATATAATTAAGCAGATGCATGCAAAAGAGTAATAATATTTATACAATGCGATTACAATGCCGTCCGTAAGTGTTGCACATGGCATCCAAAACTGTCTGCAACGTCTTAATATACTGTAGCCATTGTAAATACCGTACTGTTTTTATGTTCCCTCGCAGGCGTATAAAATGTGACTGAGCTATTGAAAATATTTAATCGATGCCTACTTCATCGGTATTCATTAATCGATATCGACTCGGAATACTTTCAATAAATTAATCGAACAACGGCGCTTCGTACTTGACGATTTTTATTAAATTCCCCGTTTAAATAGCTGTCGGTGACGTTTAACGAAAGCGGCGCGATGTTATCGCGGCGCGTCGACACCTCTGTAATCCTCTGCTGTAATTGCCGCGGTCCCCTTCCCCTGCTGCGGTGAACACACACGGGCCGACTGTACCTTGTGATTGCGTCTGTACGCGACTGTACTTATCCTAACCCACGTTGAATTATTAATTACACGATTTAATTTGATTTTAATCAGGTCGTCGTGTTACAAGCTATTTTTTGTTTCGTTATCACACGTTTTCGGTTACGGTATCTAATGTCATGTCGTTTACAAGTTTGGTTCTTACTACATGGCTGGTCGATTTTTTAAAGAAAAGGAAAGGAAGGAATCGTTAGAAGTAGGAAGCCTTCCTACTTCTAACACTTGATACTAACGTTTTGATACTAACGTTTTATACGCGGTGTAATTCAAGAATGATCTAAAAACTAAAAATAGACGAAGACGAAGAAAGCGATGGATGAGCTCGGAACTCAAAGGTGGTGAAAATGGTGAGAGTTCATTATTTTATTTTTATTCCAAAAGCGTCTGTTTTATGCGTCAAGCATTAATTTTATTTTTAATAGGTGAATAGATTAGATATACGTGATACTTTTTACTGATGTCTTAATTTGATTAGGATCATCGGTTGAAATATTTTATCGTTTTATTCAAACAATACATATAGTAAGTATATCACGCCAAAGCTCTAAAGAGAAAAGGCAAAGTAAACATAAATTCCATCTGTATATAACCAAAGAGCAAGATATTGAGTTACCGTCCATTACAATATCATTATATTAAAACTTGTGTAACTTGTGTCACATTGTTATCGTATTCGCGAGCAAAACAATGGGTATTGCTACTTCTTAAATTCAAGTTGTCACGCCACGCCTTACAGTCGAGTGCCGAGTGTCGTTATTACCGAGCAGGTGCCGCGACTGGTGCCACGGAGCCAGAAGACTCGGGATCAGTGTAGCTGATAATTTAAGGGTTCACGATATTAAAAAGAGTTTTGGAAGTAAATAATTGTAAGTCAGTAGATACAGGCAGTAGGTGTAATATTTATTAAAAAAATTAGCTCTCATCTTTTAAGTTTTAATAGATTGCTTTTCGATTAACACCGATTATACAATATGACTGGGGCATTGCTTGTACACTTTTATTAAGCTTATTTTTATAAATAGGATTGTAGGAATAGGGAAATTCTTTGATATATGTATGTACATATATGGAGGAACAACCTGACAAAAACACAGTTATCATTTTTCTTGGAAAATCTTATACCAATTTCTCCTCTGATATCGAACCGGTTACGGGATCGCATTGACATTAATATGATTTCAAATGATGGCAGTTTAAAAACACTTAATACGAAAAATATTCGATTCTTTCGCCACAATAGAAAACCTGGTGGTTGTTAAATAGAATAACGATGGTTTTGTAAAGTGTCAGTTTCGTAATAAAAAATAGAGAGGTGCGACAGTTAAGGTGCG
>DWTW01002044.1:0-11624 GCA_018246275.1 Papilio slateri
TATATATATATATATAATTATGTTATTCTCAATATGGGATCTTTTTTAGAATGCATGACAATAACTAGCGCTTTAAAGTTACCTTATGTTTTTATTTATCTTTACATAAAAAGATTCTGATTTAATTTATATGTTGAATAAACATGATTAAAAAAATATATTATTTGATACAATGTTAGAGACTTTATAAATATTGATAATGTATTTGCTATTCATTCCTATAATATTTCTTATATAAATTTAATTGGCATAACCTAATAATCAAAGTCTAATCCGTTCTTGCCAAAGTTATTAAACTTATCCTTAAGAAAAATACACCTGTTCTAAAAAAATGTTCCTACGTATTCATTTATAATGTACCACAATGTTATGCTAACTTCAATTACCTAGACATAAGTATCTATTTATGAATTAAATTAATTATAGGTTAATTTTGCGTATTCTTTGTGTCTACTCTGTGAAAGTCTGTATAGAGTTTTTATTATTATTTGCTAATAACTATAAAGTTATATTGTAAGATGTGATAGCTTTACTTAGAAAGTTTTATTTAAGTTTTGTTTAAGTAAAGGTATAATTCATAATATTCCTTTGTTTTATTTTCACCTTTTAATTTTCCAATTAGCTTTTTCGTAGCTGACACGTTTTGCATGCCAGTTCATTTTTATGTATAAGTAGTAATAACAATTCTAAAATTCCAATATGTTTTTATATAACTACGTGTGTCCAACAAAAAAGCTAAATCCTTCTTCGTGTATCAGTTACCATCACTAAAATTTATCTTAACGGGGATACATATCCTAGGTGAGCGATGGAACGCAACGCGGCGCGATTTTATGCGATCAATACTTAACGCGCGACTGATTGTGGCGGCAACGTTGGCCACAAATACAACGACTACTTGATATATTCGCGTCGCGTCGCATCACCGCGTTTGTCGTTCACCTAGGAAAATGGGTAACAGTAAGCTATAAGTCCTTGGGAGCACCTTGGGAGCAGACACCACGGCGGGGCTTACACCAACCGGTACTAGTGTTTCTTTACGTCAGAAGCCCTCAAACGAGCAAGTGGCTACTGTTAACATTCTCGACATTTATAAGAGTTATGAATTCGTTGCCTTTGATATTCATTCATCCGACGAAATACAAGTTAAAATATGTGTACTTCATTCACACACCTGAATCCTATGAGATCGGGGCACTAATCCGGTCTTCTGGGTCTATGGTCACTTTTACATTCACTACCCATACATGCACATAAGTGTGCAAGCAATTGTAAAGATAACCGCAAGCTAGTGAAATTGAAAAGTCGATGAACGCTAACCCTGATAATAAAAAAAAACACAAAAACTCAGTACCTAGACTGGACTAGTATTTCAAAAGAAATGATAAAGTATTAAAATCCGAAATGCGGTAAAAACCTCAATGACTTTCATAGCCCGAATGTCCTAGGAGGAGGGTCAAGTTTTTCGCATATTAATGTGTGAGCATGTAAAAAGAATGCATAAGGAAAAATAATATATTTTGTGATACGAACGAAAGTGGCGGTGTTGGTATGGCGGTGGCACGCACGTTGAACTATTTCCGTTGGTAGGCCCATATGGAAACCCATGACCACAGAGCGTAGATGTATAACAAATAAAGATTGGTGTATCTGCACTTTGCGAATGAATGAATGAATTGTAGGATACATAAGCTCTATCTTCTCTTACTTACTTTCTTTTATAAACTCTTCAAGTAAGTAACAATTACAAGGAGTATCCAATGCTGAACGTGATCAATAAATTACTATGATCGTAGCTCTCTTGGCCCGACAGTAAACACTCGCCATTATGAACCATTTAGGTCGAAAGTATTGTTTACCTACTTAAAATAAATTAACTTTGTTTCAGCCCTCTTGGCAAGGACACAGTCTGCCGCCAAGCGGTAACATGCTTCCGCTCAGTGAGAGTCCGATTTTGGAGTTAACGGAACAAATGGAATCTATATAAATATCAAGGATCAATAATATTCTATTGTTTCAATGTTAATAGAAATGTCACTTGAGAATGTTATAACCTCCTCCTTTTTGAAGTCGGTTAAAATAGTATAAACAACAATTTAAATTCAATAAAGCGCCAATAGTCTAATAGTTAAGGGTACGGACCCCGAAACATGCACAACATGGTCGTGAGTTCGATTGCCGCTATTCGACTATTGTAGTGAACCATGTCCAACTAAGTTTAAAACTTGTTTGGACATGGTTAAAAGAAATATTAGTAAATTATTTCGATAATCTATTAATATTACGTTTATATGCCCGAGGAGGGTTGGCGTCAGGGCCGGCGGTTGGTCGTATTAAACTATAGGCAAAACCTATTAAAGTATGGACTACGGTCGTGCTGTGCCGACCCTACATAAAAGTGGGAAAAGGGCATGGAGAAAAAAAATAAGTACACATAAGAATTATAAAATATTCTAAAAAAAATAAAAATACGACTACGAAAATTTTGATAAAACTTAAAGTTGCTATTGAATTGTTAAATATCGAATAGTGATAAACACTGAGACAATACCAGCGTAGATGTAATTCATACAGTATTGGCTATTAATATATGTATGTATATGTTGATACTATTGTTTATTGCGATAGACATTTGGAATTATGCAAATCAAATTGATAGAATTATTATAATTTTTTGCAAATAATCACTGCCAACAATAGTTTAGTAATCAATTTATACATACATTTTAAAGCTTAAAGCAATAAAACGATATATTCAAATCATTTTTTCCATATAAAATTCTATGTCAAAACAATTTCATCAAAACGGTTATCAAAACTTACAAATAATAATTTTAAGCTAAAACTCTGGGACCATTGTTGAAATGAACCCATTTACAATATCTTATATTTTAAATATTACCTAAAGTTTTAATAATTGTACTGTGTTTGTATCATCAAAGAAAATAGTAGTAGCGAAATACGCGGGAAGAGTTTTTGTGTTTCTGAAGTTAGCAACAAATCGCCTAGCAATAGTAAAAGCTTAACTGACGCGAACGGGAGAGACAAAATCATTGTGTCTCGCTCTTACGTCTCAATTCGTCCCTTATACAAAAGAGCGCACAATATTTCCGCAGTTAACTTCAGGAACATTGATCCATATAAAAATCCATAAGCATCTTTTAGTATTGCCTTGCTATATATTTTCGTTAAATTATTATTGGCGTATTCTAATTCCAAGTGACTATCTTTGTTGAAATTATTCTTATGTAAATAAACTACCTCGTAAGATGTAACTTTTTTAAAAATAAGACTGAATTCAGTGTCAATTCAGGTCTACGATAACTGGTCAAAATAAGTCTATGACAGCAATCTTATCCTTTCCTTACTTCTCCTCCTCATTTTAGTAAGGTTTTATTTTAATTTAATGTAAGGTAATATTAACTATTTTATATAAATTTAACATTACTCAGTAGACATATCAAATATTTATTAGATTTAAATTTTCGTCTTTAATTACTTAAAATAGGATGAAATGTTTGGAATCCAAAAATACAATTTGTAAGCTGTTCATAGACAGGTCTTTCCTGACGCTATTCCTACCGGCTTTGTGCCCAATGATTCCAGCGGCTTCTTGCTGTCAGGGTCACTTTTGTCTCTTTACAAGTACCGGGTCGTCATTCGAGGACCTTTTCCCGCCGAGGTTTAGTGGTCCCTTGAAAGACGCGATCTGTCTGATATCGATTTCACCCAGTTTTGTCCATAACCCTTGTTTTTCTATAGATTTCTTCTTTCCGAATCATGTTTTGTCGTGAAATATCTAGATTAGCTCTTTCAATAGCACTTTCAGTGACTTAACATTCGATGTAGGCCGACAGTATAACGGACCACGTTTCATAATCGAAGTTATCATCATTAAAAAAAGTTTAACATAATGGTCACTGACAATTTGCGTAAGAGAGAAATCATTACCTTACGGAATACCTTCATCCGCATAATAAATAATTTCATTTCCTTCTACAGATTCTTAATGGTAGTCCTTATAATTTGTCATAACATTTATGTTTAAGTCTCAAGATATCTAAGTGGATCTTTTTAACCTTAAAAACTGCTTAAGTGTCTCGAGCGTCAATCCGTTGAGTTTGTAACAAGTTTGAAATTTGTAACAAGCGGGCTGTAGGATGTAGCTAAATAATTGGTTATTGTTTAATAACAATGAACGAAGCTTTATCAAATTGTAACAATAACTTATATACGTAAGATTTTAAATGTAACATTTGGTGTAGAATTCAACAATTAATGTAGGCAATGTATTGAGGTAGAATAGTGGTTTGGAAGCTTTTACACAATTAGAAATATTGCCAGTGTATAATATTCCGTCATTTTGATAAATAGGTTCACGTTAATCGATTTTAGTTAAGTTACTTTCGATAAGTAGACAATTTTATATACTTAATTCGATACGAATTAGATGTAGTGCAACGACACGTATTTATTATAATAATATAAACATTTTTGACTAGATCACTAGATCGGTGCAGACTCAGGTTTTTGAAAATGTTATTTCGGGAATCAGTAAATAGCGGCAGTTGTGTAAAAAAACTCAAATAAACATGGTTAATTATTTCTGACAGTGATTTAACACCATCAAAATTAAGGAGAAAATATGTCCGATATTTTTAAAGTTTTATCTTATAAGATTTTTCTTACCAATTTATTAAATGTTGTAGCCTGGAAGTAGATTGTGTCTGTACCGAGCTTACTTGCAAAATAGTTGTTATATTGATTTTTATACTATTTTTTTTTTGGTTGTGATGTTATATTTACATGGCCGATTGTTAAAAGAGTATATAGGACTGTCTTATTAAAATATATCACGAAACATTAGCTTTATTTGAAAAAATAATAAAACAACCTTTTGCAGACGAATTAAACAACTACATATTTGTGTCGCGAATCTTCGAGATACGAAGTAATTTATTTCATCATTAACAGTCTTAAAGATCGATAAATCTAATTCTAAAGCAATTGGGAAACCCCGATTTACCGATATACGATTTGAATGAGCTGAGACAGATCAATATCTTCAATTTAAGAAGGAGATCGCCGCTGCTACCCTCTGGAGAATATTATTATGTGCCAGCAGACATGAAGAGGTGTTTTTGTTTGTAGACATCATGACTTTAGTACCACAAGTAATTTTGGTTTTACAGTGGTTGCCTCTTTCAATATTAAATATCGACTATTGGAATACGTAAATTATTCGTCTGATGTGTATTTCTTTTATTTAATCTCAACTTTATTTTATCGAAAATTTAATGGTAATATCTAATATCTACTGCTCCAAATTAATATTACATTTATCACCTTCGTTTTCGCGATAAACAGATAAGCAGTGTCATTGCTGTACATTAGACTTGCTATTTGTCAGTTGGGCGTTCAAACTGGATCCATTGATTCTTCACACAGTTTCTTTCAGAGTGCAATCACATCGTCATTTCTTGATCTTCTCTTGTTTGTAATATACATTATAAAAATACGAAGACAAACTGGCAGCGACACACTAAATGTTAATTTAAGGGATCACCGCCTACCAACCATCTACAACGTAACAATGTGTTGTTAAGCAGAACTGTGAAACATCCTATTCCCTTCGTCGATTGCGGTCGTCGCCTTTAGATATAAGAGATCTTATAACAGCCATTTAACTGATAGTAATTTCACAAGTTACTATTACTTCAGATCGGAACATAGTAAAGCTTACATGGTCACACATGACGGCAGCGATTGGCACTAGTATGGTTTACTAATCAACCTAGGCAGCCCTTTCTACGGAATAATATATAATCAGTAAAATTAAGTAATTGTATGGTATTTTTTTATGGAAGTTGGCAAACGAGCAAGCGGTTCCATACGGATCCATATTAAGTGACCGATGCCGATAGAAATTTGCCTAACTTTAATGGGCAGAGGAGCCTTTTCCTAGCCATTCTCTCCCCCGTCAAATCTTCTTTCCCCTCACATCCTATTCTTATTAGAAAAAGATGGGAAGGGGAAGAGGAGCAGAATTAGGCCGTCAGCTCCTCACTCATCAGACGAAAGCAAAATACTTCTACTTCACTCCTGTTTTATGGTAGGTCGTGGTATTTCACCGGTCGGGCCGACTCATTCGTGCAACAAATGTTGTCGTTGCGGACTCTACCACTGTTGAATGCTGTTAATTTATACAGTTTCGTATACCTGAATCATAAAAAAATATTCAAGTTCGTTAAATGTATGGCTGTAAATAATAGGTTTGTGATTTTTTCCAAAGTTTATTACAACGATTATTATATTTTAAATAATATAAAGAATATATAAAACTAATGCACTTGTTCATATATCTTCATCACAAGTGTACAAAATATAATGTGAACAATAAAATGGTTGCTACATGGTTAAAGCAAAAAAAGATACATCATACTCCAGATACACCTAATCTGCGTGTTAAAAGTGAAGCAAATTAAGTGGCCAATTGGCGACTTCGTAAAATCCCAGAGTCAAGCGTTTCCTGCGATACGAATTCAATGTCTCCATGTTTGTAATTTTAAAAAAATGACGGTCTGTGCTGTGAAATCGTGTCAAATTAGCCTCAAGGAAATAGAAGGACGCGAACATTACATTTCACAAGTAAATTATCGGAGATTTTTGCACAACTAAAGAAGGGCTTCAGTTTTGAACGTTGAATTTGTATGGAAGTGAATACGGTACCTGGAGTTATATAGATCTATGGGTTAAAGCAAGGAAATGATAATTACTATATCGATATTTGGATTTTCTTCAATAAGTCACAAGTCACATCTAGCTTGTTTATTGTGAAAAAATGAAAATGTTGCACATTAACATAATTGCGCAAATCGTGTACTAGATTTTCTATAATTTCCATAACATTCTCCGAATTTTGTTCTAGTTTCTTCTTGAATTCTTCAGTTACGTCAACCCTACATAACTTCAAGAAACCTTCCAATTCTTTTTGAGACTGAAAAGGGAATATTCCGGGTATTATGGGCACATCTATTTTCGCATCTTTGCACTTTTCGACAAAATTCTGGTACACATTTGTCTCGAAAAAGGCTTGTGAAATTATAAAATCGGCTCCTTGATCAATTTTTTCTTTTAATGCTGTTATTTTACAATCATCATAAGGAAACCCAGCAACGCCTATGCAAAAATAGTCCAAAGTTTTCTCTTTTATATAAGATATCATTTCAGAGCTCGTCTTGAAATCAGATCGATTGGGGTTGAAGGAATCTGTAAGGTAACGAAAATAAATATATATTGTATAAATAATTTAAATCAATAAGCGAATAAAAAAATACATACCTCCCAAAACTATAAATAAATTGCAAATTCTCCTTGCTTGAAGCCATGGGAGTAGATCATTTAAAAATGCTTTCGTCATAAGATTACACGATAAATTTAATAAAACATGTTTTCGTTTTTGCCTCAATAGGTTTGCTAATTTTAATGGAGGAATATTTAAATCCTTACACTGATGTTTCAAAGCGTGCCAAGTTATTGAATAGAATTCAGGCTGAAGAGCTATCTTTTCCAGTTCAGCTTCACTTACATCTGGGGTCACTTCAAAAGAAAAAGTAAACGAATGTTTGTTTCTAATCAAATCACTAATTTTTAATAATTCTGACATTTTTCAATTTATTTTAATGAAACAAGGTACACTTTATGCGATCTCACGTATCAATAAAAATAATGAGCGATAAGAAGGTTCAAGATAACAAAAAAGCACGGATGTAATTGGTACATCGAAAAAGATTACCTAATTAAGTTCACGTAAAGTATGCGCCGTATAACACTTTTATCTGGTAGTAGCTGACCTACCAATGGTAGTTTCTATTTTATATAAGAGGACAAATGAAATGGCTGCACACCAATGTTACGTGATCACGACTACACCCATCTTTACGCAATAATCAGGAGACTTACAGAAGCGGTACCTTGCCACCCTTGGAATAGAAAAAAAATTACTTCGGTACTTTGTAAGATTTGGTACACATCTGGCTGTGGTCCATATGTTAATAAAATTATATGATTTTATATGTTCAGTATTACAATTTTATACATTTTAAGAACTATAATTTTAATATCAAAGCTATTGGAAATTGAATGTTCCAACTGGTTACAACTTAGATATTACCCGTAAGGGACAGATATATAATACATTAGTGGCCCACCCCGGCTTCGCACTGGTATTTAACAGAAATGAAGCCGGGGCGGGTCAGTTTTAACATAAAAAGTAGTTATTGTGACCTAACTGTAATAGACTCAACATATCGTTGACTTTTTCGTAGACTTTGTTGTTCACTATAAAATTGTAGTGCATCACTTTGCTCTATTGTCAATAACTTCTGCAGCGTACGCGATATAACGATTTTTTTGGTATTTTTTCTACCGTTGGGTTATATTATTGAAGTTTTCATACGGATCTTTAACTTTTTTGAAAATACTCTATAGCCTATGTTCATCGGGGATAATGTAGGATTCTAATGGTGAAAGAATTTTTCAAATCGGTCCAGTAGTGTCAGTCCAATCTTTCCTCTTTATAATATTAGTTTAGATGAAAAATCAACGTTGTCAGGTTATGAAAATATCTCCGCAGTAATAATTATTATTTTCATTTGATGTGATTAAAAATGCAACTATTGGAATATCGAAGTGTATTAGTCCAGCCATAGGTGGCGCTATAATTAATAAGAGAATGTCTTTTGTTGTTTGCACCGGCCGCAGGGCTAGAACATTCGGTGTGAACGCTTCTCTCTCGCTTTCGGCATTAAAGAAGTAAACACATCTGCGCGTTTTATTTATGGACATATCATAAACACTAAACAATATTTATTGTTAAGGTAGGTTGATGCGCCAATAGCCTAATTGTTAAGGATGCGGACCGCGAAACATGCACAAGATGGTCGTGGGTTCGAATCCCGCCAGTCCATGTCCAACCAAGTTTAAAACTTGTTTGGACATGGTTAAAAGAAATATTAGTAAATTATTTCGATAATCTTCTAATATTTCATATAATGCCGGCCTTAAAAAAGGAGGAAAGGAGTACATTATTTATTATTAACTTGTGATGGTAAAACTATCAGTGCATTCTCAGCCGGTGAGCTGATGCGCCTCCTGCTGCAGCAGATGTACTTGTCGTCGGCGGAGTGGGCGCCGGAGTCGAACCCGACGCCCGCGCTCGAGCTGCGCGACGCCGCCGCGCGGTCCGACAGGCCGCTCCTCAATCAACATATGGATCAATACCTCAGAGTACTAGGTAAAAACTTTTTGATTATACTATGGCAATTTTTATAACGGCTGTCGCTGTATTTGGCAGTTATCATAGACAAAACCGGATGGCACTTAGAATGTTCATTATTAATTATTAAACAAATAATTATTAAAATCTTGATGGATAAGATCCTTATTAATTATTAAGTAAATAATTAATAAATTAACAGAAGGGTAGGCAATTACCAATTTCCCCGCACTGATTCTTCAATTGTACTCACCAAACCATCCCCCTGTTCCACTGTTTCATCATTTATGTTTATTTTATTTATTGTCTTCCTCTATTATCTTTTATATTTTTGACAGAGGGAAGTGATAAATAAATCGTCAGCTATATTGATAAATACTTATGTCGATGAGATATTTATGTGAAGTTTGGGATAGAATTTTCTTGTGTTTTGTATTTATTTATTCATTAACAACGTAGATTGTATTCGAATTTCAATTAAAAAAATAAAATAAAAACATTGAATAACCCAATGTGCACGCGTTTCGGGGAACGTGCGCTGGCGCAGGAGCACTGCCCGCGCGCTGGCGCAGGAGCACTGCCCGCGCGCTGGCGCAGGAGCACTGCCCGCGCGCAACCCTGGCACTAGTTTGCTTATGGATATCGATATTATTATTACAGAGTAAATTATTTTTTCTACCTTTCAAAATGTAACAGAGGAGAACTCCGCTGGCTTCGTGCGTCGTATTGGCGACGCGGGCGGCGGCCAGTATGTAGTCCGGGGGAAGCTCGCTTCCGGCCAACTTCTAGAAGCCGTACTGGATCACACGGTGACCGAGAGACTGGGCTCTAAGGCCGCTAGGATCTTCAGGTAAGACCGTTGAAGATATGGTTTTAACAGCATAAAAAACAACATCTGAGACAGGATACGGTCTTAACACTAGAACAACTGATTTAAGAATTTGAATATTAATGAAACAAATAATGAAATGTACAACATATAAATGAAAAAAAAAAACATGTAAGTGATCGAAAACCATTTGTAACGAGTTGATTACATATCTTATTCTTGGCAATCCAATCCAACATTTTACGTGACATCCAAAAAGTGCATTAACGATTAACCCTAGGTCAATTGTATACCGTGACCTAATTTTATGTACCATGTACATGAATATATAAAAAAAATTACAGATTAATTCGTACCAAGAAGTACATAGAAGAAGATGATATACAGAAGCACGCCATGTTGCCGAACAAGGAATGTAAAGAGCTTACATACAAGCTGTTAGAGGAACATTTCATTAGCATACAGGTCAGTAATACTGATAGCATACATGTCAGTAACACTAGTAGCATACGAGTCAGTAATACTGCTAGCATTTTATTTGTCAGCTAGCTGATGTAGGCCCTTGAATCGCCACACAGATCGGTCACTTGTCGACATCATCCAGAGGACTTTAGTAGCCTTGATCAAATCGTCGCTCCATCTCGTGGGAAGCCAATCTACGGTGCGTTATCATCTTTCGGCGCCATCGGCCGTCGTTCTGCGACCAAAGTCTAAGCCCCATTGCCACTTAAGTTAATATTTTCTTTTGGCAATGTCGTTTACTTTTGTTCTGCTGCTGCGATCCGCAGAGTGACAGTCTAGCATACAAGTCAGTATGGTCATGGTCTGGATCGAGATATAAGCTGTTAGTACATATATTGGATAAATTAAATTTATAAATGGGGTCCGATAATGAAAATGAATTAAATTGTTATTCCTACTGAAATTATGTCACTCTAATAGTTGGTCTGTTTCAGCCGATGCGGAAGGCGGCGTCTTCTGGCGCGATGGCTAAAGCTGTGTACTTGTACCATATTAAAATGCACGACGTAAGACCATTTAAATTTATTTACCTTGCAGTGCTACTGGCAGTGTGAATTTGACTAACAGACCAAATCCCTAGCGGTATTTTGTGATTTTTAAAATCAAACTGTAACTCATGGTATTTGCTTTTGACCTATAAAAAAACATCTCAATAGATTTATTGAGACGTTTTTGTATTGCTCGTTTGCCTAACAACAGGTGAAGATTTTGGTAAACTATGTTATATATTCCATTATTTAAATGATGTATAATTTAAAAAAAAAAGAAAGAACTAAGTCTAAAAGTTAAGGGTAACGACTGTGAAACACGAGGTCGTGGGTTCCAATCCCTCATTGGACTATTGTCGTGAACCACGTCCTAGCACAAGCTTAAGCTTAGTTAAAGCAATAATTTAAATAAATGTTAGTAAATCAATTTCAATTTTAACAGTGGTAGAGCCCGCAACAACAACATCAGTTGCACGAATGGGCCGGCTCGACCGGTGAAATACCACGA
>DWTW01002045.1:0-11623 GCA_018246275.1 Papilio slateri
ATTTCATCGTGTAAAATTACTCTTATTTCTAATTACGTAAAATTATTTTTCACTTTTTAGTGCATTTATGTTTTTTTGAAGTCGGTTTTCTTTTTTTGTTAAAAGTTTTTATTACGGCGTTTTATTCAATAAGCTTATACGTTAGCATTACAGTTTTACACAGGTATACTCAGGTAGGGTCACAGGATATGGACAGGAATAGAAGGGATAAGGGGATGGGGGAGAAAGAAAATGATGGAGGGAACGATACGATAATCTTACTTGGTGACCAGGTAAGCATATCCGGTAATCTGGGAAACGAATTCTATTTTACGTATTAAAAATAAGTTGCTACCAGTTTATACTAGTATTATTTATACAGTTTATATATATTATTGGTAGCTATTAAAAAGCGGCTAGCAATTAATATCTCTACTTCTGGTCATCTTTAACTATTCTACTATGGTACTTTCTCGATCGGGATGGGTTTTTATTTCGATGCATTCCGTACATTTACTATGCTCGACCTGTTAAATAAAGAAAAAAAAAACGTAAGTGTTGGCCAAACGTTGGCATAAATATAGAATAAAAAAGGTTTAGACAATAAGAAATTAAGTTTATCAAATATTAAGTAAGGAATTTTATGAGATTTTTTTTCAATTCCATCCATCCATGTGCCATCAGCCTCCATGAGACCACTACAAAAAAAATCGATAGGTGTCAAACAATTTAATTACTTATTTAAATTAATAAGGTATCATAAAATTAAACCCGCAAGTGAAAGCTAGAAAGACTCATCACCTAAACATATTTGTTCTAATGGCTTTTAGTCGATGTAAGTCAAACACAATCCGCCTTGGCCATAGTATAGAAACTGACGTTTGACTCCTAATTAATCCGTTGTTACATTTCTGCTTAAGTTGCTTCTTAAAATTCTAGAGAACTCGTACAATTCTGTGGTAAAAAAGAATTAAATCTTTACTTTTTATCCCAAACAGGTTAGCTTGTTAAAAGCCCGATCGGACTCATGTCTAAACTAATCTATTATTATATTCTCAGACAAGTACTAACGAGTTCCATTTTTAAATTGCATTTTACGTTTATTGAAATTCATGTTTGCTGTAAAATGACGATCGTTACCACATTTAGAACCTAACCAGTTAAATTAAGTTCGTATGACGATTGTTATCTTTTTTACACCAGTATAATAGACTCGAAAGCTTTTTGTTTAAAATTGATGGCTATCGAATTATTAAATAAAATAATACTCTTTGATGAATGACATTTGTCAATTTGATTGTCAAGTCAAATACTCTTTGAACATATGATGCCTGTTGACTTTGTACGATTGTATCATATAAAATACGATAATAAAGTTATAATCGTCAATAATTAATATTTGATTACTTTTATAATAAACTTTATGTTGACTTTTGGCCTTATCTATTAATGATTATCATTCCTCACCTAAGGGAACTATATTTTCGCCGTTTTCAATAAGATATGTGAGTTATGCGTAGTCTAATTCGACCTCTTGCTATATTTAGGAAGGCCTTACAATCTAACAGAGCTGTTCAGTTGAAACATCCATTTACTACAGGTATAACGTCGTTTTAAATCCAAATGTATTGCAGTGAGCACGTGCGTAACGCTAATACAGCGGAAAAACCTTGCACTGTGCTGTTGATGGACAAATGCCAATAATCATAATTTTAATCAGATTCACATTATTTTTCTAATTTTAGCATTAGTTTGGAGAGCCATGGAAGATAAAGAGTCTCTGAAAAAACGCCTTACCCCACTTCAATACCATGTTACTCAAGAAGCTGGAACGGAAAGGCCTTTTACAGGTAAATAAAATAATTAAAATGAAAGTGAGTAAAAATAAATAATATTAACTATGTAATATGTCTGCTCTTTGTAGTCTCTTAAGTTAAATGCATAAAAAATTTCAGGTTGTTACAACAAATTTTATGAAGAAGGAATGTATGTCTGTGTAGTGTGTAGACAAGAACTATTCAACTCTAAGACTAAATATGACTCTGGCTGTGGCTGGCCTGCATTCAATGACGTTCTTGCAAAGGAAAAAGTGACATTACATCAGGATACCAGTGCAGGTACATAAATACTTTGTACATATTTTTAGAAATAAAGTAATATAGTATAACAAATTACTAATAGCTCATGGGATAAAGACATCAATCACTATTGTAATAATATCTATCTGTATTAAAAATACATACTTGCATTATCTTATCAGTTGACCTTAAAACATCCAAATAAAATTATCTAATGGAAGCAATCTTCTGTTTAGATATATTAGAGTGAGTTACTACATTGTTATAGATTCAATTTCAAGTTGTCTATTGAAATCAATCAAGTGGAATAGAATCCAATGTCATTAAGTAGGTCAATCCTTTAGTGCGTAACTTTCAATTTAACTATGCTGATCATACACAAGTTTTTTAAGTTATAATGAACCTTACCTAAATTAAATACTCCTATAAAATTATCATTTACTTTTTGTTATCACCATTGCATGACTTATCAGAGCATTTCATACTGCTTTAACACAAACATTTTTAACATGATAAATTATGCTTTTTATTTAATGTAAGGCTATACAGTATATAGCACTATATTTTAAAATCATAAGCCATATTGTCTATGATCCACTTAAGTCATCTTTACAATTATTCTTCGCCTTTCTAATAAACAATTTAGCTTTTATTAACACAATTATTATTGATTCTTAGCACTTCCAAGAACTATCTTTCAATATAACCATTTTACCTATGGTAACATTTAGCATATAATTTTTTTTTACCTGTACACTTTTTAACTTTAAATAATATGAGAATAAATTAAGCCACTGCAACTGTGTGAAACTCACAAAATTACAAGAGGGCACCTATTATCAATTGAATTGAGTGCTTGTTTGACCTTAACTGTAACAAATATTTAACTTACGAAAATTGGAACTGATAAACTATATTGTTAAGATTTGTATATAATTCCTATTTTGATTTAT
Source organism: Papilio slateri (assembly GCA_018246275.1). NCBI lineage: Eukaryota > Metazoa > Arthropoda > Insecta > Lepidoptera > Papilionidae > Papilio > Papilio slateri. The sequence goes on from DWTW01002045.1 coordinate 3,011, forward strand.
GTCAATATTAAAATTTATTGAACTTGCTTTATGAGGTGAAGGACATTTTTGGACTTTGGTGCTAATGCATTTTTTATCTTTCTTGTCTGTCTTGCCCCGTGTCCTTGACAAACCCGAATTACAATCCTGCCCACCACAAACAAAAACGTAAGTCGGCAATTGTTTGGTAACACTAATTTATTTATAAATTTGTATAATTTATGCTTATTGTTTGTTTTTTACATTTATTGCATACAATATCAATATAATACATATCAAATCACGCACACATGTTTCTTTCAATTAATCACTTCTTGATATCATAATGCTTAAATTTGCTTAAATGTCATTTGAATATCTTTATATGAAAATTTCGTCGTTTATTGAGGCAATCATACATTATGTTACATTTCATAATAAAACTGTTGCATATCTATAACACATTTATCATAATGTCACCTTAACAATTCTGGAATGCGCATGACATTAATTTGCAATTATCCCGCTCCTCATTTTGCCCTGCCTTGTCCCATTCCATTCTGCTCCATCTGGATGGCTGCCGGCCCTCACGGACGACGGCTGCCGCTGCGACGACAAAATCTACATTCCTCACTACACGAACAATGAAAATCATTTGGGATTTTGTCATGATTGCATCACCATTGTTACTGTGATGTGTAAATAAACGGCTTATCGGTGAATGGACTCGGTATGTGAAATTGAAGTTGGAGCAAATATATTACTGGTTTTAACACGGCCAGGTTTGGTGCGAACTGAGGTGCGATGCTCCAAGTGCTCCGCTCACCTGGGACATGTGTTCAATGATGGCCCAGCACCCACCAAGAAACGTTTTTGTATTAATTCTGCATCGTTGGACTTCATACCGGCTGAGGAGAGGACTGACTAAATATGGAAAAAATCAATTTTATGATAAACCGAATACATCAGATTCCATGACCTCGCACTTTTCAGGGCAACAGTAAAAGTTATATGGGTAATAGCTAAAATATATATAAAGAAAGTATAAGCTTTATTTATCAACACTCTTTAGGAGTATATATTTTGATAAGTAATATTTAAAATAATTAAAACTTTGTATTTTTAACGAAAATATTTTTTGCTATGAATATCATATTGCGGTATTGCTGTAAATACATTCTTCAAATAGGATTAAAATAAATGAAATTAGTGACGGCGTACATTATGTACCCTTTTATTCATGTACATTATTTTTAATGCATTTTAAATCTCACAAACCTACTAGGGAAGCTTTTAAATACATTTGATTTTTTCTTTTATTGGTACTTTCTAGTACACATAACATTTGAAGTTAATGTTGCAGTAGACTTCTGCTCCTACATCAAGTGCGCATAGATACGTGTTTATTTATAAGTAGAATTATGTAACTAAACGATCACTATACAAGTTAAACATATCCATTTTTGATTAATATTGCTTGGTACAACTAAGAATAAGTGCAATAAACTTGGAATATTCATCACAGCTATTTACTTATTTATTTATTAATTATTGAGTGCACACAATATTTAGTTTATGCTGCGATAAAACTTTAGTTTAAAATCACTGATGGACCCAACTGATTTTTTTCGAAATAAACTGTTCAATGAAAAATATAATTCTAATCAACTTCCGATTTTCATTCTCTCTAGTTATAGTATTAACAGTCCTTTTTATTTTTTATAAATAATAAAAGTTTTTATTTACTTTTCACTGTTTAAATTCTACGAGTACAAAATATTTCGGTGTATACTGTTCTACATTTGTATCTTGGGAGTATTTTGTTGATATTTTAGATTCGCTTCTTTCATATTGTATTTATTCATATAATAACATAACAAAAAAAATATTAGATGTACGAAAAGTGTGAGGTCTGAAATTTATATAAAAGTTAAAAGCCATAGTAAATTAAAGAAAAATGTAAATTATATTGTTTGTTGTGTATGTCATATATTTCGAAAAAAAAATATCGAATTTTTTCGAAATGAAAAGGCAAAAGCAACTTCTAGAAATGACTAATTTAATAAACAATAATTATTTAGGTACTTTGTAAAAAATAATTGAGACAGAATGATTTATCAAAAAAATGTAATTAGTATTATTTTATAAGGAACCAAAACATTGAAATATGTAATAGAGAAATAAGAAGCTGTCGAACATGTAACCTTTACTGTAAAGTACAAATTGATATTTTATTAATCGTAGGTAGACCAAGTGAATGCACAACGGTACATGATGTGATTAGATACTCTTTAAATGGCATCTATTTAATACGTTTATTTTAAATTTTAACCTGTCTATATGAGTTGAATGATATTAAAAACAGATATTTTGCTATGTGCCTTAACTTAGCTACACACACATACCTCAATATAAAACATTTTAGTTACCAACTTAAGTCATTTTATTTAATAGTTATAAAAATAAAATCTATCTATATATTCAATAATTTATAGTTTGTTTTGCGTATTTATATAGCCTTTTGAATTGTAATGTGACAGTCAAATTGATGCAATAAATATTTTTATGCAAATATTTTGTTTCTATATCAATCATAACCCGAGAACTCCCTTCCATTTCTACACCAATGATCATATCAATTTTATATTTCAGTTTATAGTTAGGTCCACCATTCGATATACTGGTAACTATAGGGGAAGCAAGGTCCTCATGACAATGTCTCTGTAAATGGAGTATAGAATGGCTCCTTGAACGGAAGGACTGATTACCTATTAAAACTAATAATATATAGACATACAATGGCTGGATTCAGTTGGCTCTAGACTGATGTAGAGGAGCCTATAGCCAGCAGTATATAGGTCTATATCCGACTAGTCTATATTCACTGTTCCTGATGGACATTGCAATCACACAGCAAAACGAAATACAGCTAGGATTCAAATTTCGAGGCTTCATAATTACCGTTGTAACTAATAAATATAACAAGATGAGAATCATAAGCCAGTACTAACAGAAATGTTGTAGTTTATCAATAAAGTTTTCTAATTACCATAGCCAAAGTAACTTCACTACCGGATCCTGGACGTAGTTCTCAGGTAAGACATTCTTCCCATACATTTTTGCTCTAGTTCCTGATGTATACAGAGACTCATTTAATTATTATGTTAATATAATTTAAAAATTGTTGTTCCCTTCAATTAAAGAGCTTGTGGTGTAAAACTACAAAGGTTTTTTTTTCAACGGTTAAAGGATTAACGAATGGAAACGTAATACAATGGTGAGTCTTTTTTATTATAGTATGGTTGTATTTTATACACGCAGGTCGCTCATGCATGGCACCGCTTTTATACAACTCAAAAATTATGAAAACCATTTAAATATCTTGTATCTCATTACATTTATTAATACATTCCAAATTAGATTAGATACATAATTACAGTTAATTTTCCATCTTACCAAATGCATACTCCAAATTCATTTTCATGATCACAATATTGATGCCCTAAAATATAGTCTGATTCTGAACGTTTTTGTTAAAAACTCCCATCAAAATTTGGCTATATATTTGGATATTCCTATGTTATTGCACATTTTTGCAGCGGTCGGTGCGGAATTGCTGTGCATTTTGACAGTAGGCCATATTTGAATGACAAACATTGATTACATTAGGCCTCGAGATGGCGACGTACTCGACAAATAAAACATATAAATCTTACGTTGCATTTAAAACAATATGCTAATAGCTCCAAATATATGTAAAAAGCGAAATTATATTAACAAAACAAACATTAATATTAATAATGATAATTCACCTTCGCATTGCACCAACCTGGAACAAATGCAAGAACTCTACATACCGTTAATTGGTCACTTCATATTGTCAAAAAGTACTTATCACTGCTGTATTTGTATCCGTAAAATGTACAGCAAGTGACAATCGTTTGCCTCGCTCCTGTTAAAACATCAATCCTCTCAACCTCTCAACTCACAACCTCTCTCTCTCTCTAGATTAATAAAAAATAGCAAACATAAACAATTTGGAAATAAATTTAATGGCGTCTTTCGGCACAACCCATACACGAAAGCAGAGAGACACTTTACGTAAAGGTCTACAGAATACATTCCTTGCATTTATTGTTTGTATCGAACTCTAGCTTCTGAATACTATTGTCTTATTAAATACAAGGTAAACAATCTCTCATATTACTACCTACCCCTACCGTAACTGTAAGTAATTTACAATTGTTCATTGGAAAGCTTACATTAATACTTTTGTGCCACAAAAGATACCGAGTTCTCTGAATTCAAATATAATCAATAAACTATATATAAACTTAATACTAGGTAAATGCTTCAATTTGATGACTAACAATAAATGGATCCATCAAAATATTTTTTGTTTATTAATACTTAAAGTAACAATGTCCTCAATTTGAAACAATAGAATACGTAAACTTTGCTGCTATAAATACATTCTATGTCGAAAATATTAAAATCGCAACCGTCGTGCTAAAACTGTTATTTCGATATAGAAATGTCATTAGAATAAAAAATACATAAGCAGTTAAAAATATAATACAACGAGACATAAAACTAGCAGCATGTACCGACTATACCAAGCGATGTAAGCCGACAGATATACGACTCGTAGGATCAAATCTCAGTCAAAATTAATTCATAATTTATATTGATATTCATTCACTTACTAGCTTTCATTGAAATACTTGATGCTAAAACCCCTCTTAAAGTGGGACCGTTACCTTAAAATAACCATTATTCTTAAATAGGAAACACTCTTCATAGCGTTATTATTTCCAAGTTATAAAACTGCCAACTTTGCCCTTTCAAACAACCGCATCTAAGGTCGGGACCAATATGGTGCCCCTCAGGGTTTCGCCTATAAATGCGTCATTCCATTCCCGCCAACCGCCCAGTCTCCGATCGAGCGAATCAATCTACTGCCGCCACCAACTGGCTACCATCACAGTTAAAAGCTGATCTGGTAATATCACTATTACAGAACTACAGTATATCTAATATTTATAATTTACAACTTCTAAAAGTTAACTGCCAGTCTTCGTTTGCAGATTGTTTTGTTACATTCCAAATTCCATTCCTAACACTACAGTACAGTATATCTACACCCTATCAATCCCCTCGAGTTTTTCTGCAGTAGACTGATCCACGACCAGAGTTGGCCATCTTGAATAAATAATGTTTCTACACAATACTAGAGAACTCTTTACAACTACTGGACTGCACATTTATTTATCTTTCTTTTGTAAAAATATGATCACTTCTGTAACCTATCGCAGCCATTTTATAAAACAAGCTTGCCGTTTTTTTTTTATAGCTTTGTAACTTCACTGACAACATACTTTACCATTAAACACACTGCATAGTTATTGCCAATTGTTTTTAATTTGCAGCGTACATGTTTTTTTTTTTGGTTTGTATGTTCGTATGTACGTGTACTCTACACGATAGGCACTGGGGGGCGCTAGTGTCGCGCGGGCGCTGCAGCGGGCGCCGGTGGCCTGCGCTAATGTCCTTTTGCAGCTTCTTTCGCGGCCATAATCAGGGGAGTAAGAGACGCCAACGGTCTCGCCATCTTTAAAAATGGATGCTGTAATAAAAAAATCTGTTATGCAAGAAGGATAATATATTTTGCGTAAGGATCGCGTATATATATATTTATCTCGGATAGTAATAAGAAAAAAAAATACTTCACTACTAACTTATCATAATTCCTTTTTTTTATTGAATTAGTTGGCAAACAAGCAAGCGGGTCACCTGATGTTAAGTGACCGCTACCAATAGGCATCCGCAACAAGCAAATACCAAGGACAGAGGGGATAGACTGTAAAAGGATATTTCCATCTCCCATTCATACCCTCCCCGTCCAATCCACTTGTCCTTCCCATCCTCTCAATGGGAGAGGGAAGAATGGGAAAGGGAAGAGGACTGAAATTGGGCCTCCGGCACCTCACTCATCAGACGAAACGCAGAAGCGTGCTTCTACTTCACGCCTGTCTTCTGTGAGGTCGTGGTATTTCATCGGTCGAGTCGTACCATTCGTGCAATTAATGTTGTTGTTGCGGGCTCTACCACTGTTAAAACATTAAATAATCACATAATAATAAAGCCTTTTTTTTTCTTTTTTTTTATTTCCATATCTAACATTTTAATTTTCACATAGACAACGATAAATCTAGTTAGAAACAGATCAAGTACATATTGTTTTTTACCATTTTTTTGTTATAATAATTCTAAACCATAGTCATTTCGACTGAATGGTGGTAGAAGAAGAAGAAGCATTTAGCTAATAGAATAAGAAGAATAGAGCAAGAAGCACAGACAATAAATTAACAAGTTTATAAATGGTCGATAATAGAGCAAAACTTTAAACATTGGTTAAAATTTTTAGAACGCACGTAAGAATTCCCATGACTTTTCATAATTTTGCGGAAGTCATGAGAGTAGCATTGCAAATTATAAGCTTAGGCAGGTAAACTAGCTCCGGTTCTTAATTGAAGATCACAAGGCGGACAATTCCTTTATTGTACAAAGAGTGTCGCGCGCTGCGGTCATTGTGCAACAGTTTACTGGAGCACTCGTTGCAGCCAGCTACTTTCTTGCTGCCTCATACGGCCGCACTCGTACTGGGTAATGTATAATTTATGTAACCGGTTTGTTGCCGGTGGATGAGCATTTTATGTAGGCCATAACCCACTGCGCGAGACAAACATAATAAATTGGTTAATTTTATTATCTTAAACCTTTTTTAATTTCAAACAGTTTTAATATTTAATCGATCTATTTGTGGGAATCCTTCAATTTTTATCTTTATTTCACTAACCCAAAATTGCAAGAAAAAAATAAATCAAACTTAATTACATTTTTAATGAGGTTTTCTGTAATCCCTTCTTCAACAACGATCCGCTCTAATGCCTACTTTGTTGCTATAGAAAACTCCCTTATAAGGCTTCACGGCCGATTTTACAAACAAAATCCACAATCAGAATTTACTTTATTTTATAAAACTGAATTTCAGAATATTTTACTAACTTTATTTAGATCACAACATATTTCATAACAAGTTAATGCTTCGGCATTATGAAAATGATATGACATCATTATTAATGATGATGAATGATGTGATGTGAATGAGCATACTGAAGTATTTAACTGTTTGACTCAAATATCTATTTGAAACATATGCCAATAAAAATTACAAAAGCGTTGTGACAAGTATAGTCGTATATAATATAATAAACATACTGCATACTTAACTGTTATTGCACAGATTAATTACCACCGGTTACATAAGTTTAATTACCAAAGAACATTACGTTACTTTAAATTAGCAGGTGGTTCGCCTCAGATCGGATTCCAAACTATTCGTACCAATGACTTTTCCAAAATTAAATTATGATTCAAGGAGATAAACGAGTAAGCGGCTCAGCTATTATTAAGTGACCCGAAAACCATCGACCTTCAATTAAAAGGAGTTAAAAATGCGTTAACAACTTGGATATGGTAAGTAAGAGAGTAAATTTAAGAAGAAGATGTGAGAGTGAGAAAGTGATGAGGTCTGTGGGTACTTGGTGAGTTTTCAAGTAACAAGTTCGTCTAAAAAAACGCAGACGTATTCCTCGCGTACCATCTTACGTCTTTTTTCTGAAAGGTAATTTCCCGGTCCAGCTGGTCCATTCATGCAACATTTGCTGCCGCCGTTTATAGTATTTGGTTATGCCCGGGACAAAACCTAAGCATTACGATACACTGAGGGCCTATGATTTTGAATTTTCGACACTAACTTAAAAGCCTACGATGCTATATAGATTTATTAGCTGTCATATCTATGTACATACAAACCAATCGTAAATAAACACATTTTACATTTTGGCGCCTTATTATTCCCTTGTTACCCTAAAGGGGTGTTCCGATATAGTTTATCTACTTTAGTAAAAAAAATCAGTCAACCATTGACTTTATAAGCATATTATTCATACCCAGTAGGGTAATCTAATCATTACGGTATTTTCCTTAAAATACAATAGCCAACTAGCGTTGTGCTAGTGAAGTTAGCAACAGTTGTCTTTAAACATTATAAAAGTCGAATATTAACAAGCCTCCCAATTCAAGTACATGTGATATATAAAAGTTTTTACGTTCTAGGTTCAATTTCTCGCCAAAGATTTCCTGTAATCATTATGCTATTACGGGCCTTGACGGGAAGGTTTTTGAAACCAGACATGCAGTAACCTTGGATGCATCCCAAAAAGTGTCAGAGGAGTGATGTAATGCACGAGGCGATCGCGTAGGGCCGTGTCATGTTGCAGCCGGTTTGGCGGCTCGGGTGACACACGCCCTCGCTGACCCAAACTATAAAAACTACCGCCCATCTGGGCTTCTTATCAATCGAGCTCCAAAGTCCTCGTCAACATGTACTTTAAAGTGAGATATTTTATATTAGGCTACAAATATCAGTTTTAAATTAAATTAAAAAAAAAACGATTTCATATCATATTTCACAAAAATCTTAGTATCTTCAGGAACTAAGAAGGAACGGAAAACGTGGTGATTCACGATGAATCTTCTATTATTTTTAAAATTGACAATATGGTCAAAAACTAGGGAAAAGAACAAAAG
>DWTW01002046.1:0-11621 GCA_018246275.1 Papilio slateri
ATACGGCCGAGTGCGTGTTCAAAACATCGTGCCGAGGCGCGGGGGACGGCGCGGCGGGCGCGGAGACGAGCAGCGTGCAGTCGGAGGTAACGGGGTCCAGGTGCTCCGCGCGCGTAGAGCGGCGGTCACCGACCCGCGACCGCGCGCAGCCGGCCCCCGCGCCCGACGACTCCAACTCCGAGTCAGTGTTCACGGACCCCCTCACGCCGCTCGCCGTCGAGCTCAACCAGTGCTACTACTCCGCGGAGAGTGACAGCGCGCACGACGAGCCCTTGCGCGCCCTCTCGTCCCCACCTGTCGATGTCTCAGTCGACACTTCGCCGGAGAACGGTTGGCCGGTTGTAAACATGCCGCACGCGGACGCCGCTGCGACGCCAACGTTCGATACAGAAAAAGAAATCGCAACTGACGTATTCGATGAAAACTGCGAGACGGGCGACAGCGTAAACACGATGGGTGGTATATTGACAAGGTCGAAACAGGATTTGGAGCCGAACGAGTGCAGCCATGACTTCCTCGAGAACCGGCTTAAGGCCTGCCCCGGGCAGACCGCGTTCACGGTATCCAAGCACCGTAAGGTGGAGCTGCCGCCGGTGAGCGCGCCCGACACGGCCCTCACTGTCATCGATAACGGTCAGTCAATGCTTGTTATCTAAGATAAACATACAATCTGAATACACATTGAACTTTTCGAGTACTTAAAAATTCTCTCTTCAACTAGGAATTGGTATTCGACGTAATTATATTCACGTGGTAATTCAATTATATTACCATTTGTCATAATGTCTTGTGGTAATTACACAACTTGTTCATGCAACAGCAACATAAAATTGACAAAGAGACAAGACAAACAATGTGTCGGTTTCGTAGAGTTCTCTTTATTGCACGAACCACAACAAAATTATATATACGTACATGTAATGTACTGAACCAGTTTTACACTTTTGTTTTGCACCTGCTATACCGCTGTTACCTAAATATTTACTGGCTCTATAGTACCTGGCTGTACATTAAACAAGCGTATTGAATTAAGTCACATTAAGTAAGGGAAAAACTTGTCTTATCCACCTGCATGGACAATGTAACGAAATATTCGACTTTTTATTTACTAATTACATTTTATAATGTCACACACGACACTCTGTAAAGTAATTCAAAGGATTTTAAAGGAAAATACAGATCCAAGACTAATACGATAGCCTAAAATCAATTGTTAGATCATGATAACAAGCTATTTCTGTGTGAATATTAAACTAACACACCATAATTCAAAATGATTCGCACATATTGTTTATTGTTTTGAATCAAATAGTTGTTGAACGACTGACGCCTGCATTGAGATTATGTCCAATAAGAAACTTTGAACTTACCTATTGATAAGCAATATTTTATTATCACGTTATTATAAATAATATAAAGGAAACGAAATCTTTAGCAGGGAATTATTAGAATTAGTTGCTAAAATTTTTGCATTGCCGCAGTTTTAGCTTACTATCGAAATACAGGATTACAAATATGTATATAAATACAATGCCTTGATACATACATACGTTGTACCTAATATAGATACATATTTGCTAATGATATAAGAAAGGAACGTTATTAATGTTGATCTTGTCTACCGCAGAAGTACTGCAATGATTCTTCCTGGCAGATTTAAATTCAACACTGCCGACTTTTTGTACAAAACAGTCATAGCCGTGAGATGCTGTGATCATATAATCTACGCCTCCGTAGCCTCGGAGTCGCGCTTCTCCTAAATAGTCCCCGTCGATTGCATAATAGTCCTTCCTCAAATGCGAAATAACAAATGTATTTGAATACTGTTTTAATACAGGTATTGAAAGACATACCATATATGAATACAGAATTCTAATACATTTGTTTACACACAGTCAATATCTGCATGAATATATGATTTTTCGATGTTCGTTCCATGTTAGACAACTTCTTAGAATGGAAACGTAGTGAAAGTGCATAAAATAAATAGTGCGTAAGCAACATAATCCCTCGCCGCAACGCAACAGTCTCGGAGCAATGTGTAATCTCGCGTATAACTCGATGCGTAGTATTGTTTCCAAGGTATCAGGTAAATTAAAGTATAGATAATAATCATCCGACTGTTGTTGAATGCATGATCCCTTTGACGGGAAAAGTATAACGACTTTACATATATTATTGACTTGACTTGGGTTAATATAATCCAGGATGGAACAACGGAGTGCGTAAAGTTTATACCTGATAATTATGTGCGAAACGCATAGCGCGCTATCGACTGCCTGACTGACGGACTCGTAATCGCACTCGCAAATGACTTGGAGTCGATCCATATTGTCGAAAGTCTATTAGTCAAAATTGGCTTAATAAAGCGCTGCTGTTGCATGAATGGGCCGACTCGGCAGAGGAAGTACCAGAACCTGACATTATCGGCATGAACTAGAGATATTATATTATCCTGCGCTTGATATGATGAGTGAGGTACTGGTGACCAAATCGTTTACCGTTTACATCCCTTCTACCTCTCCATTTACTAATCCACTCTCTTCCCCTCTCCATTTACTAATCCACTCTCTTCCCCTCTCCTTCATTAAGACTGGCAATGCTACTTCTTCATCTCATTTGCAGTACCCATAGACATTTGGCACTATACATCAGATGAACCGCTTACTCGTTTACCTTCTTCCATATGAAACAACCTAAAATTGGATATTGAATTCGTTTCTTTACAGAAAACGATAGACGACATTCGAGTCTTAGCGATGCGCCTGTGACGGAATCGAACGTCCTGAGGAAGGTGGCCTCGCTAACTCTGGACAAACTGACAGATGCCAAGGTGACACGGCCCAGATTCGTGCCGGAGAAGTTAGACTTTCAGCTATACGAAAAGTTTGAAGGTGAGTTGTTTCAATGTTTTGCCATGAGTATATTTGGATATTGGATAAATATTCTTGTAGTGTTATAGTTGGTTGTTCGTCTCTAAATATGTATACCGCCTATCGAATAACCAATTCTACATCCCACGGACTACTTCGATCGATATATCTGATAAAAATTGAATTTGTAAAATAACAAAGAAGGATATATTTCTTAGGACTCTGGCCTTAAAGAAGCATGTAATAAATCTTTAATATAACGCTCGTTAAGACTACAGCTACAGTGATAAACTCAATACCCAGCGACGCTATCTAAAAGTAATTTGTTTACCGTATAAATTACGCACATATTAGTATCAAATAAAGAATCTCGAAGGACGACCGGCGCTATCGCCAACCAAACAAATATATGAATGAGCAACATGATAAAAACATTATCAGTTATGAACAATTAGATAGGTGGGTAGATGTAACGCGCTAATTCTTATCCGTAATCACTCCAGTCTCAACGGCGATACCGAGAAATGCGAAGTGTGTACGTGACTTTGCGTGTGCCAAGTGAAGTGCAAATTTGCCAATATGCAACTGGCAACGAATCGAGTGAATTTCACAAATTCCTCCGTAGCGCAGTACAACTATGTGAAATTATTGAACAAGCACAACTCTGCCGAGAGAGGCGTCCACAGCATCCTCACCGTGCTGGGATTGCACTCGGATGATTTTGCTCTAGTCGATTTTAATACCAAAGTGAGACGTGCTAAAAGAAAACTATTCCGTAAAACCCCACTGCTGGGAAGTGATCGAACGTTAGTGCCGTACGCTCGTAAGACCATGACGATAAACATGGATCGCGCCGTAGAGTGGTTTCGAATTGTTATATTCAATACGAAAAGAAAGTTCTTTGAGACGTCAGTGGAGTGGGACATGAGAACGGGAGTACTTAAAGTAGCGATACGGCAACATTGTGATTATAAATGTTTATACGATGTGAAAATATCTTGCTTGTTTAAGCGCGCTGTTCGAGATAATAGTATTGAACATAATATAGGTAAAACTTTTATTTGTCAAAACTTAATACTATTCCTCTCGAATATGATCAACAAAGTTTGAATATAATTTAGCTCATTACATTCTTAGACTTGACTAAAAAAATGTCACATTATATCTATAAAATCCATTGAACGATCGTTACTACTTATATACTATTCATAGATAAATATGATTGTTTCAGTATAATTTTATTAAGACTGAAAATATCCAATTTAACGAAATAACAATCAATGATAACGATATGCCGTGATAACCTAGTGACTAGGAGTATACATGCACTGTATGTGTACACGCGGGCGTAGATTCTATTTCAGCGATCTTAAGCTATCTAAGCTATTACTTATCTAAACTATTACTGATAGTTGCGTTATCCGAGACACGAGACATAGGCATTTGTCACAATAATAAATCCATCTTTAAGGTTAAATAGGCTATAAAAGTTTACACAGGCAAAGGAACGTACCCTTACTAATGACCCGTTCAAGGGGGAGGGAGGTCTTTAAAATACTATGCTTGATCACAGAGGGGACAGGACTTAGGTTTTTGTCACGTAGTCAATATCAGGTTGGATGAAATGGCGACAGATCACTGGAACGACTTGTGATCCACGAATGCCCCTTAAGCTTAAGGGACAGATCTACAAGTCGGTCGTTAGACCTTTTGTATTGTATGGAGCTGAATGTTGGGCCACCAAAGGTTCGGATGAAAGAAAATTACTTATGTCCGAGATGCGAATGTTAAGATGGATGTGTGGTGTAACGAGGATGGATAAAATTAAGAATGAGTATTTTAATGGAAGTCTGGAAGTTGCTCCAGTGACAGAGAAATTGAGGAGCAAGAGGTTAGCGTGGTATGGGCATGTTATGCGGAGGGATGAAGGACATATAATAAAGAAAGTAATGAGAATGAACGTGGATGGTTAATGGTTATAAGGGTAAAGGAATACCGAAGAAAGTTTGAATGGATTGTGTGTAAGATGAGTGTGAATTCACATATGACGGCTGATAGAGGGATATGTAAGAGAAGTACATACTGTGCCGACCCCACATAGCCGGGAAAATGGCAGGAGGAAGGAAGGAAGTCAATATCATCTAGAGAAATCTCGCGCTTTTTCGAGCTATTCAAACATGGCGTGCAGCGTTTAGCGCATATTAATAAAGTCAAATGGGCAATATAACTTTTACATATTAGATATACATGTTTTTATTTTTTTTATATTACTTTATGTTCCTTAATATGGATCGACGACCCTGGTCATAGTTGCGTTAGGGAGTCCGCTGGATGTGTGGCAGGGGACCAATCTTTGTGGCGATTGATAGGGGAGGAGGCTCATGTCCAGCAGTGGACAATTATCGGCTGAAAAGAAGAAGAAGAATTATATTACTTTGTACAAGAGGTCACTAAAACCACCCTCCCGGATGGCTTTTTTAACATGTAACTAACCTTAAAAAATATAAACTATGAACTGAAGCAGTTAAGCTTTATAACGTTCATCTCAAAAAAAAATGTTATACACAACAACACAACTTTGTCTATAAATAAGTACAAAAATATACAACAATAAATTAAATGTAATTATTTAACACAGCCAAATCATTATAAACAAATGTGTTTTTAGGCTAGCAACATTTTAACTTAATTATAATGTCAGAAATGTCACAAAATTTATTATTTTTGTGACAAGTTTAGTAAGCTTTTTCTTGTTTTTTTACCAACCAAAATTTTTGTTTACATTACATATATTAGAGTAGTTAAATTTACACTTTCAGGGCAGATGCTGCTTAATTGGTTCGTGTCTTCGATTGCTGAAAACAGTCACTTTAAAAGCCTTTTAAGTACTCAAGATCTGAAAAATATTGGGGTACAATATTGCACGCATCTCTTAGCTGCAGGAGTTCTACGACAAATATCGGATAAAGATGCACCGACAGAAAACATATTTAAGGTATGATTGAGAAAATGTAATTTGTATAAGTGTAATTTTAAATTGTAATATAAAAGTTCAACCAAAATTCACTTAAGTTTCTTACTTCCGTTATTCCATTTGGGTGCGTTTCAAAATTCGGGAGGGAGATGTCGAAGTTGCGATTTTTTTTAACTTTAATTACTGTTTTGGCTATACCAAACCGACACGCTTACATTTGGTTATCAAAGAGTGTCTGAAGGGAGCTCCTCCCGTGTTAGGTTGAACAGACCACACGTGAGTCTAAGGCGCTTGTAATAAAGACGTTATGTTTACGAACGTCTCACCTTATTGCTTTAAGCAGTCCCCTGCCTTATAGTACTTTTTAAAATTTCAATTGCTCCATAGTTAAATAAAATTATTTGACTAATGGCTAATATATACCATCTTACATAGTAAAATTATAAGGGAAAAGCTCACTGAGCTCAGTTCTATATTACATGAATACAATTACTGATTATGACTGATCACTCAGTATGATGTGAACATATAAGGCACATCACATTGTTTTCGTTATTAATTTCAAGCTATAATATGTGCAACAAATTTTTGTTTACCTGGAGTTACTTCCTGTGAGTATAAATGTCACTTGTAGTGAGAGAAACATAAACAACAGATATAAAGAACATTTCTTCTGTTTCTCTCTACTTCCAGTCAAATTTAGAGACACAGAGATTTAAGGCTTGTACTATATTACACTATTACAGACATCATTGGTATTGCTTTATTATAAATATCATCATCTCCCTGCCTTGTGCCCATTTTATGTGGGTAGGCACAACAGGTTTTCGTCTTCCACATTGACCTACCATCCGTCATTTCAGTCGTCACTCCTTTCTTAATCATGTCACCTTTTACGCAATCCATCCATCTTTTTTTTTCGTGGAAAAAGGTGGCAAACGAGCAAGCGGTCTTCTGATGTTAAGTGACTGCTACCCATAGACATCTGCAACAAGTAAATAAATTGCAGATGCCTTGCGAACCCTAAATTAATGAACAGAGGAGGGGATTATAGACAGAAAAAAGAATATTTCCTTTTTCTACCTATCTCTTCCTCGTCCGATCCTCTTCCCCTTCCCATCCTTTCCTTAGTAGAAATGGATAGGAAGGGGAAGAGGACTAAAATTAGGCCACCGGCACCTCACCCATCAGGCGAAACGCAGAATATATCTACTTCACGCCTGTCTTCTGTGAGGTCGTGGTATGTGGTATACCGGGCGAGCCGGCCCATTCGTGCAACAGCTATTGTTGTTGCAAGCTCTACCACTGTTAATATCTTTTATTAGGCCTACCTCTACCCATGTATCCCTCCACATTCATGCCTAAAACTCTCCTTGTCACATGCCATTCTTCCCTCCTCATAACATGCCCATACCATGCTAACCTTTTCCTCCTGAATTTGTCTATCACTGATGTTACTTCCAGGCTTCTGTTAATATACTCGTTTCGTATCTTATCCATTTGCGTTATTCCACACATCCGAGATGGATGGGTGGAATAACACAAATCATTCATAAAATATCGTTCTCTACACCGTACATATTTGTTTTAGACTAAAAATATAATATTTTTTAATGTTACTGTACTTTTTAGTGGGTGTGTCCTCTATTTCAGTTGTCGTGGCTACGCCGCATGCTAATTTGGTCAAATCAATTCGCAAAATGTAAATTAAATTACGACACAAAACGTAAATATACCGCTTAGACACAAGATAAGATGCAAGTCACGTGCACTCGTGATGTAGTAATTATCCTTTTAGACATGTTTGCGTATACATGTGAAAACTATTCGCTTTTACAGAGTCTCATCCTCTGCCGCTCGTTTAGGGGTGTCATAAAATGCTCGGACATTAGGATTGAGACAGCAGTTATCAAATTCATTTATTATATTTTTAATGCATTTATCAAAGTGCACACTTTAATTATAGAATGATATATGCTGTAAGGACACAAAGCTAATAAAATATTAACAATTCTTTTACCAAACCTAACTAATTATACAAAAACATTCAGCTGGTTTATTAACCGCATGCGGAGTACGCGTGCATCTCAAAAATCTATTTTATCAATTTCAGAGCATTTTACTCAGACCAGCTGGGTAAATATGAAAAGTTCATGACCAAGCTGCTGGGGTTCGACAGACTGCTGCCCATGAACACGGGCGTGGAGGGCGGCGAGAGCGCCTGCAAGATTGCGCGCAAGTGGGGCTACGAGGTCAAGAAGATACCGCACAACCAAGCCAAGGTGATTGTTTTACGAGGGTGGGAGGGGAAGAATCTTTGAAAGATACCACATGTTTTCAATGTGATAATGGCATGCAAAGGTGTTCTCAATCACGCACCAAATGCCGTTATATATACGTGTTAACTTTGTACTTCAGGTTTTGATATTTTAAACTTTATACACATATATCCAATACAATTACGTATCTTGTAGTTTTCCTTACTTTTAAAATACACATGATGATGAAAGCCTCACATAGAAATATTTTGTTGAGTTGAGTTCCTTCCTACTTTTTAAGGGTCCTTAAGGGTGGACAGAGGTGGCAATTTGTTTATTACCGTGGTAACGAGTTCTCTACTGCAGCATATAAAAAATAATTAATCCGTTTCAGATTATATTCGCTGAAGGCAACTTCTGGGGCCGCACGCTGGCGGCGGTCTCCTCGTCGTCGGACCCGACTTGCTCCGACGGCTTCGGGCCGTACATGCCGTGCTTTGAACTCATTCCTTATAACGACATCCCAGCCTTAGAGGTGCGTGTGTACGCTAACAAAATTTAAATATGCCGTAATACGGAATTAATTTTGTTAATTGTATTTCTACAAACTACTTTGACGAGATATAATATGTAACAAAATATAATACAACATATACAGAAAGCGTTACAAGATCCCAACGTAGCCGCGTTCATGGTGGAGCCGATCCAAGGCGAGGCGGGCGTGGTGATCCCGGACGACGGGTATTTGAAGAAGGTCAGAGAGCTCTGCACCAAGTACAATGCGCTGTGGATCGCAGACGAGGTCCAAACCGGACTAGGTAATGACCTAAGCTCAAGAATATTTTTTACAGTAGAAGGTGGCAAACGAGCAAGAGGTTCGATAATAAGTGACCGCTACCCATAGGCATCTGCAACAAGCTAAAGAGTAATGACGCAGATGCGTTGTTACCTTTTAATGGACAGAGAAGGGGATAAACAGAAAAAAGGATACCTTTTTCTATCCATCCCCTCCCCCGTCAAATCTTCTTCCACTCCCCATCCTTATTAGAAAAGGATAGGAAGGGGAAAAGGACTAGGATTAGGCCTCCGGCACCTCACTCATTAGACGGAACGAAGAAAGACTTCTACTTGACGCCTGCCTTCTGTGAGGTCGTGGTATTTCACCGGTCGAGCAGGCCCATTCTTGCTACAGATGTTGTTGTTACTGGTATAGGTGTGGTGTGTAGTCTACTATCTCCATATATATGCAGATAGTAAACTGCACACCACGCTTGGCTGCACTTGGCGTAATAATATATATTAATACGCAAAGCGAAAATTTTCAGAAGCTTTTTAAGAATACTAAGTGCTTAATACTATTCCTATTGAGGAAAAGGCTAAGATTAATAAACACACTAGAGTTAGAAATACACTAAATTTGAACCACTAGACTTTTTGCTAGTGTTTGTGACGTCGCTTACCACAAACTCGGATCATTGTATATAGTCTGGATTCTTTTAAGTGTGCCAATAAATATTAAAACATTGCTGTTTAACAGCCAGAAATATAATCTTTTGACTTTGGCGATTACAAACTCGGTCTTACCTCGGGTTTCTAGTTTCAACTTCCTGAGCGGCATCGTACTGTTGTGAATATATTTTTGCCTATCCTGATAGGCAATGAACTGTCTGCTCTTTACGTTGCTTAGTGAGAAGCCCCGTGTAATGTAATATTATATACATAAATGTAAAAGTAATGAGAACAAGTGTATTTGTTTAAGTTTTAAGATCGGCGATTGGTTTTCCATTTTTTGGTGAAAGTACATTCAGACTAGATGTTTTTTTTACTAACATCAGAGTTATACCATCGTTAGTTAATTTAATGACAGTGTTGCTATTTTCCAGGTCGCACTGGCAAGTTATTAGCTGTGGAACACGAAGGCGTGAAGCCCGATATTCTTATCCTGGGCAAAGCGCTCAGCGGCGGAGTGTTGCCAGTGTCCGCAGTGTTGGCCAATAATAACGTTATGGATGTGAGTATACAACGAACTACACTCACTTCTTACATATTAGTACATAGCGTGGGCAGAAGGTAGGTGAAGAAGAATGTATAATTGTAATTCTTGATCAGTGACAGAGGCAGGATTGCTATTGGTGGGGGGGGGGGTCTTGACCGTCCTTCGGTCTTGAAGAGTAGATTTAGCAGGGAAAAACGTAAAAATTCTGATGATTTGGAGCGGGGCTTGGGCGCCTTAGCCCTCCCCGGATGCGCCAAAGTTATTGATGTAGAAGCAAGAGAGGTTTGTCAGGACAAACAATGAAATGTCGAAATGTAATAATACATTTAATGTTGTAAACCTCGCACATATTGTTTTTATAATTCCTTTTATGTTAAGTTTAAAATAGTCAAATGCACGGTACGGTATGAAATGGCTAAGCATACTATAATGGCAAGGTCGAGGTCAAGGTTGAAATTATGTCAGTTTTTCTGGTCGTACAAAGCTAGAATTTGTGATATTTCTAATGAAATAAATATTTCTACATTAGCATTTATTCTTTTAGGTGATAAAACCCGGAACGCACGGGTCAACGTACGGCGGCAATCCTCTAGCGTGTGCCGTAGCTACAGAAGCTATTAAGGTAACCATTTCCTAAGAGGGATCGATATCCAGTATCTTCTTACTTGAACACAATACGTAGTCCGTAAGGTTAGGCTATTCGCATCGCAGTCGCGCATTTTTGCAATTATTATTTATGTTTTCGCAATAATATATTTAGTTTTGATGCATAAATAATTTTGTTAAAAAATTATAAGGGTACAAATAATCAAATTGCATTTGTAACCTTACTGTACAAATAAATTTGTTTTAATGATTATTTTAAGGTATTATTGGAGGAGAAACTGCCGGAGAATGCGGCGCGACTGGAGGGGGTATTCCGCGCGGAACTGGAGAAAATTCCCAAGTCGAAGGTGAACGTGGTGAGGGGCAGGGGACTCATGTTCGCCATCGTCATAGACGACAGTAAGTTCATTTCCGATATCAAAACAATTTGTACTCAATACTGCCAATTACTTACATTCAATTCAATTTCTTCCAAGTCTCGAGCAGCTGTAACTGTATTATTCTAAGGTATTTTTTTCATTCTATGCAAAAGAAAAGTGAACAAAAAAGAGAAGTTAAATTTGATGACCGCAAGAATATTCTTATTAAATCAAGACCGGTCTTTCTCTCACTCATTCAGTCCACATTTGCCAATTCTCGGGGATCTATGCTTAAGTCCAATACTCGTATTTTGTCTTTTATAAATTCATCCACATTTTTCTTGATTTGACCATACCATATTGGGTTTTCAAATGATAGATACATTGAGAAGTATGTAGTAATTTTTGGGATGTCTGATACAGAAACGTGCACAAATTTTGATACAGGTATCCCAGCATACGAGGTGTGCAAGCGACTCCGCGACGCGGGCCTTATCACCAAGCCGACGCACGGCCAGACCATCCGCCTGGCACCGCCGCTGGTCATCACAGAAC
>DWTW01002047.1:0-11620 GCA_018246275.1 Papilio slateri
TTCTAATCTAGTCCGTACTATCTTTCAATCGCGTCTCCACTTAACCTCAGGTGGGATGGCGGTCATGAAGACAAAAAAAACTTCTTTTTGTTTACAAAACTAACATCAAAATTGTTTGAATATTCTAAAACTACTCGATTAACCTTGTAATAATGTTAGTATAGTATGAAAGGCATTTTGTCAGATTTTACGATTCCTATTGTGGAAACCAAGAATATTGTACAGACGACTATTGAAAACTTATCCTAGAAGTAACCACGTATCTACAGCGCGGGTCGGCAAATAATTTCTTCAATCTACCGTCATTCTACATGAAGTAGGAATAACGGGTGAACAGACAGCGTTAGTTGCTAACGGGCCTCGCGATCAGTTTTTAATAAAAGTCGCCATTAGAGAAGCTAACCATCATCAATACACGACGACACGGCGAACAGCGTCGATATCGACCCCTACCGACCACTGGCGGCGTAGAATGAAACCAATGTTCGTCTCGAAACAGTGTCTAAAATAATTAAACATAACAATTACATATAGTTGAAAGCGGATAATGATATCTAACGGAAATTGTGTGCAGAATTATGTGATATGCGAGGAAATGTAGTAATGGTAAGTTATTAAGACAAAGTACGAGACTCGCTTGGCCGCTACCTACTTATACTGCAACTAATTGAATGAACTACTCTAAATGCCTTTGAGAAATACGACTTTTTCACATAATTTTTTTTACTCCAATGTAAATACATACAGAGGACAGTTTAAAGACCTGCAAATACTTTGATATTGAAATTGTTTGAGCAACGTTCGCACCCTGGTTTAAAGCGTCATCTTCATCAGCTGATCTAAATGTATATCGCCATAACCGACTTTTCAACAGAACTTGTTAGACTTAACGTTATTTACGTTCGTCTTCAAAACCTTCCTTTTTATTTTTCACGTAGCTTTCAAAGAAAGCATTACTTATGACATAATCAATTGCCCGTTACTCACTAAATAAATGTAATAAACATTATTAAAATTATAGACTCGTAAAAGTCCACTTAATTGGAAATTGATGTAGGACTTTGATCAAAGTGGACCACTGCAACCGTCTAAGTAACGAAGGAGTCCCCGACGAGAGATTGCATTATGAACACCGCACGCTGTCTGCCGCACTCAACATACAAGTTAGCTCGTCGCTGCAAGAAGATAACTATTTTGAAGATCATCAAGATCGATGTGCCGAAACGTAGGTATTAATGTGATGTGAAACGTAGTATAGCCATTTTAATTTTAGCTTCTCGTTTGAAATTCAAATTACACACTGAATTGACTCTACTGGAAATAATTCTGGTAAAACTACTTCACGATAAGCTTTAAGGTCTTTCAACCTTACTCACTGGTGTAAGAAGATATAATAATTGCTAAGTGCTTTATAAAATATAATAAGACTTATATAGAGGGCAAATATATAGGGCATACTTTGAGACCGACAAGATCCCTAAAAAACTATCGTGTTATCGTGAAAAACATTATATAAAATTTATTTCCTCTCCTAATTTCCCGTGTGCCCAACTTAAGGTATCATGGTCGTCGTAATGAGTCTGTATCAGGCCATCGCTAGACATAGGTAGGCTATTCGCTAGGCATTCCCTAAAGCTTTCAGCCGCATGCGGTCCGCCACTTTTAGCATCCAAGAATTTCTCGTCGTCTTTAGGAAGTAATCGGTCATCTTTAAATCTTGAAAGAGCGCTTTACACTTGTTCCCATTTCTCCATTCCGAGACTTTCCTCCCCCATCTGACGTCGCTAACTCAACCCATGGCCAATTCAGCCTACTGACCTTAATTGCTATATGTCGACTGTGTTTGATTCCTTAGATTTGTTATTTTAGGTATGAGAAAGGTATAAATTAATTGTGACAATAACAGTAAAACTTCTTGAATAAGAATATTTATGTGCCGTATGTGAATAAATATAATATTTTGCCGAACGTGGAACTCGTAGATATGTGATAATTCTACAGAGATTTGACTAAAGCTAAATTAATGTTTGTGTGATTAATCTCTATAGAATGTTTGGCGCCGGCTGTTTCGTATTTTCAAATATTTGTTTTTAATTTATGAATCAAAAACTATAGAAACAATAGATATAACTATTGGAAGAATTATCTTTTTATTTAAAATATTCTTACCACAGATTTATTTCCGTACATAGCGACATCTATAATATATATACAATATCTTATGACTATGACTTATGATATAATATCTTATGACTTAAAAATAGAACTAAAGGAGAATACCGGCCACTCAGAGGGACGGGCCGCGTGCCTACATCACTATAAAGTATTGTTGTGTCTATGGTAAAAAGGGTATTAAATTATTTATATCAAAGTTAAACACCGCACCACTGGTCATGAGCCGTTGTAGTCTTTGCAGAGGACCCACCGCTGCGCCATCAGCACTGCAATGTAACAGGTAACTGTTTTTTATCCGCCTGCTTCACAGCTGTATGACTGTATTGATTGCTTGCGGTGAGCAATAAAAGTCACGCCGTATCGCTGCTTAAGAGATTATTACACAAGTTAAATTATACTTGAACTTGTTTCGATAACATTAGGACCAACTCTTACGGTATAGTAAACGGTAGGACCTAAGACCAGATCCGCATTTATAATTTTTAAATCCTTGATGTATATTTTACGCATCAGATGGACGCCAAGTCGTCACTTATCGATATTCAAAAAGTGAATAATGCCTGAAGCTGTCATTTAAAAAAAATCAAGATTATTCACTTTAATACTTTGAGTTCTCTTAAAATTGCAGAATAAAAATACCATTTATTAGCGTAATGTAAAGATTTGCTTTTGCTATTTTAAAAATCAATTCATCATTATGGATTAGTTTTCCTTAGCAAAATATTTTTAATTAACATAAACAAACAAGTTTCGAAAAATTATAAGTTTTATAATATTAAGGAAAATAAATTTCTTAATTATTCATCGCAATTTAGGATTCTACGATACATTCCTATTAGTCAGATCGCAGAGATATTCGGGCACAATGAATCATTCATTATGCACTACAAAAAGGACAAATTGCCATGTTCCATCTCTAATTTCGTCGTTATTTATAAAAATATGGACTTCCTAACTATATAAGAACAGGTATTTAATAAAAGTTAATCGAGGTCTTATATTTTTATTATTTTTAACAATCAATAGTTTGGAAGATGTATTGTCTTCAATGTCCTAGTATGAATCATCTAACGCCATCTATTGTCTAGTAGCTAAACCTACAAACACGCTTGAGTCTATGGCAAGACCATTGTCGTTGAAAGTGATGTAGAAAACCTCGTACAGACAATTTTTAGGCAAACTTTAAAAATATTTTTACACAAAACTTGTTAAACATTGTAACACACCTTACGTCGAATTAACTATTTTAGTGATGTTTTGTTTTGATTAATAATAGTTCAAACTGAATCTATTTTACTCAAACTTTTAAACTGTTATTGTTTATTGTTTTTAAATATTTACTTGTATATCGATTGAATTAAGTTTTATTGGCGATTTGTTATTATTTAGTAATTCATTTTGTTTTAATATTTTTATGTAGGATTAATATTTTCTATAAGAGTAACCCAAGCATGGGTGTCATAGGAAACATTATGTACTGACGCGGTAACGTGGGAGCTGAGCCCAGGTCGGCGGAACCTTCGTCCTACCGGCATCGGCTAATTTATCGGTTCAAGCGAAACGTGTGGCTTTGGGCACGGTACAAACCTTGTAAAATTGTATCGTGCTTTTGATCTAGAGCTATCCTTAAGATCAAACGAATGTAGCTTCGACCATCACGATCACTTACTATCTGCATGCTTTTTTTAATGGATAATATATATGTGATAAGCCTAGCGCGACACGACCAGCGTCGACCGGACTGACGGCAGCATAGAACACGGCATTAACTTTTGTGTCAGTTGCACGATTCGATTAGACTGCAATGTTCAAAACGCTGTATTTTTTCTAATTGTAAGTTAGGTTCAACTCTTTCTTATTTATAGGCTGCGTCTTCTTTTAAGTTACTGATATTCATGAATGATGGATATCGCTTAAGACCTGGCTGAGGCTGCTCTCTTTTGCCCCAATGATTATATATTAAATCGCAGAAGTGTTACAGGCGTGTCGCAGGTGGGGGATGGTGTTAGTGCACTATAGCGGGATTACAAGCGAGCCCCCGGGCTTCCACGAAGCAGCGACGTCGGCGCTAGTGCGATATGGGTGCAATCCCATGTGTCGCGACACATGCGACCGCGCCCGTACTGTGGAGAAGGGCGCTGCCTCGTATATTATATTGAATTTATTTACTAGCGACCGTTGTAGAGTAGTTTTTGATTTTAACTTATTCAGACAGACAGACACAAGAACGAAGGCACTTTATAATATGTACTGATTAGGGCTCAATTAAAAGTCATCGTATTTCCCCGGTTGTACCAGCCGTAGAGCAGCAATGATGCTACGCGCCGCTGCAACGGTTGTGGTTTTGTTAAATAGATAAATTGATGTGAAATGTGTGAAGATGGCACGTTTTGATATGTTATGTTTGCGAAGCAGGCCCTTTTTTTAAACGCACCTGCACCACCTCGGAGTATCGTCATCGCAACGGTTTCCGAATCGGTTGCTCGGCTCGGAATCTTACTCAAATCCGTTAGTTCCACTTTTGCGTCTATATTGCCCTTATAGAGTCAATAGTTATACCTAATTACATGTAGTAAAAATAATTTCCTTTCCCAAAACCCTAACATTAGATTACAAACAATCCGTCTCCCCACTGAGCCCGCTCACGGGATTCCAACATAACAAACGCATACGCGGAAAGGCCTAAGCTCAACTAATTATCGTGTTTCTTTCCTCCGGCGCGCCGCCGCCGCCGCCGCCGCCGCCGCGCGCACCCGTCCCGGCTAATTGATGGACGCGACTTAGTACACGTCATTTCTTAATTAAAATTTCGGTTCTGACTACCTCCTAATCCTGCGGGATCGTTCTCAAAGATTCTGCGAAAGGGAGCGTAGGTTCATTAAGAGCTAAAAATGTGCTTTGTCGTTAGATACAAGGACCCGTGACTCACATATTACAGTGATACGTCCCAATTGGTACAAGATGCTTGAAGGCTGATGGTGGGTATTAACTTGGGCAAGCAAGTCTAAGGCTAAGGCTGAACCAAGATTCACTTAGACCATTACTCTGGTTGCGGCTGACAACCTCAACCAATTATCCTGTAAAGAATGAAATCATAAGAGGTAGTTTACGTGACGCAATTTTCATTTCTACCGGTGCATCGCATACCGGTGCACTGGATCACACTTATCTTATATATTATGGGACTTGGCAACTTGGCATGGAAAGTTAGCATGCCATGGTCTCTGCCTTCACCAAGAGTTGAAAACTTCAATATCAAAACGTTTGTGTTGCTAAGGTAACAAACGAGTTAAATTTTGTTTCGAATTATAAATATCCAAACCCAAATAATGCGCCTTCACGTCACGTTCAGGGTCGATGGTGCCCGCTGCCCGCTACCCGGTGCCCGCCCAGCGCGGAACTGTAAACAAGCGTGAGCGATGGCCCTAAATCAGTCAGGATGCTCTGCAGCCCCAGAATAGTAGGAACGCGCTTTCCAATTAAAAAAAACTTTGTTTTTTCACATGTTCATTTTAAAGAATAAATAATTTAGAAATCACTTCCTAAGACGACAAATTTATGTTGCAAAAGTGAGGTGCAGTGTTGGCAGGGGACGTCCCAGGAGAACTTATATCGATCAGATTAGTGACATACTAAAAAAGGCGATATAAAGAATACCCGTAACTGACAAGCGTGTGTGCATAGATGTATGGATCTAGAAGAAGCGAGAGAGGTGTGCCAGGATTGCGCCACATGGAAATCCGTAATCTCTGCCTACCCCTCTGGGTTACGGGCATAAGCGTATATTTATCTATTTAAATCACTGCATGTCTTTCAAAACATTTTTGTTTTATTATTTATTTAATAATTTGCAAAGACAAGTTGCTGACTTTAAGCTTGTAAGCTCGAGTCATGTAGAAACATTATTGTATCCACAATCTTATGATTTTTACCGGTTGTACCTCTCCTTCGAGGACCTACCTACCCACCTCAATAGGTTCCGTCACCTAGTTTAGCCGTCAAGGTGCAAAATATTCTAAGTATACATTTAAATGAGGCCATAGACTTATGACCTTACTCGGCGATCGAAACGTAGCATTCTGGGCCTTGAGATAACGTAGGTATTATGAACCGACAGTACCGATACATATCTTTGTCGTGGGTAGGCGGATCGCTTAATATCAGGTGAACGTGTGATTCGACCAGCGGTTGAATAAAACCAACCGTCCCTGCAGTCCGTACCAAACTGCAAACAAACTAACGTTAAAATTATATATTATGTACATTCGTCAACTGCATCTAGCCTGATACAAACAACTTGCTCCAGATAGCGCATGTCTCCATTGCTAACACTTCGCACCTATACGTACACTGATAGTTCATCACAAGACCTGATGGAATCTTCTGAAAGCTACGCTGTCCACCAACTCTGTGCGATAGTATTTGTGTTTACGTACGACAATGTTTACGTCTATCCATCTCGTTACCTGTTTGTATCGTTGTCTTACCTCGGATGTCAAAATTGTCACTCAAAATGTACACAATGACGAATATTGCCTTGTCATATATAAATTAGAAGCCCTCTGATGATGTGATTACGTCCAATATGCCTAAAGTCTGTCATCGAATTTAGAACAAGGATATCAGGCAAGGGTATAACTAACTATGATAAAAATGAAGACATTTTCTCTACTATTTTGACTATTTCACAAATAGCGTCACAGCGGCTCTGACAACCGCTTGAACTCATATACTCGTATATATGGTTTTATAATCTTATCAGAAGTTTTAAAAATTTCTAAATGATAAGACGATGTAGCCGAATGGCGTTCCAAAATTATAATTCTCGTTAATAATAATAGGAAGGTCGTGAGTGAAGAGAGTAAGAGCAAAGTAAAGTAGGACTAGAGCAACTCTATGAGGCCACTTAATCTGTGTCGACAAGTGTTCCAAATCCAAGTGTATAAAATTCGATTGCCACGAGAAAGCAGCGCGGGATAGCGGCCGGCCGAGTCCCCGTTCCGAGAACAGCCGGTGTTTTGCGGCGCGCTACAATCCACTTTACATAGCACAAGCGAGCGATTCTCAAACTTGTATACAATATATAAAATAATTAGACAAAAGGATTATTCAAAAGGTATCAAAATGATTTTTAATTTTAGGTATTAAAAAGATTAATACTCAAAACAATTCTTCGTTCTGTTTTGAAAGTCTATTTACTAATCACCGAACTACTCTGTATAATGCCGATTATACTCACATATTGCAATCCGATCACTTGTAGGTCTTTTGGAGAATCTCAAATGAACTCTACGGTAATGGGGACCAGCCGTAGCTAATGAAATTGCATTAAAATTAAAAATCATTAGAATTATTGAAATTAAAATCCATTCTGCAAAATATTTTTTTAAATATTGGATTTTTAAATGTATATAGATATTCCAAATAAAACAATTAATTTTCAACAAGGTGAAGCAAGATGCTAATAAGTCATACAATTCTCCTTAAATAAAGCGCAATTAAATACTTTGTATCGGCTCAAAACATTGAGAAGCGCAGTCGCCTAAGCAGTTCTAGTGGGCATTTTTTGCAGGCGCGCTTTTTGCCGCAATCGGCGGGAAATATTTTGAGTCCCGGATATTTATGGGCTGCGAAAGTCGGGCGACGACTGACGCGGCTGGTCGCCACCCACCACCCAACACTGCGCCTGATTTACCGTCTGCTGGCGAGCCTGATGAGTTTGTTTCTCAAATCGAACGCACGCAAATTTAATGTTTATGGAAATAAAGTAGAAAAATATATAAACGTCCATCTGATCGGTGGCTGTTGTGACTCAGACGTTGATATGGTCCGATAGCTTCCAGATGACACGCGTTATGTACAACGATGTTTATAATAGTTGTCTAAATTTAACAGCTGAACTTTTAATGGCGCGGATGTAGTAACGTCTTATTTTCTTCAACTTTTCCGCTTTCCTTTTTGTTCATGGAGGGAAAATAAGCGATCGGCTCCCCTATGTTCTTTTCATAGAAGATGGTGGCATCTGTAACATAGTAGTTGCAGATGGGATGAGCGAGTGTCTATATTCGCAATTCTAGTCGAGCTCGTTCAGACATGTGAGTCCTACCGCCGCTGTCGCTTCTTCGTCCTCAATAAAAAGTAAAATAACTGCCCCCCATTATAAACTACACGAGCTTGGCCTTCATTAGACTACCAATATTATTAATATTATACTAATATTGTCTATTATATACCTACCTAGATACCTAGGTAAACTGTCACATGCTATGAGGATAGTGAACTCGCTAAACCTAACTGCCGGTGCTGGCCCCACAGGTTTCCCCCGACCTTGGTGTAATGCATGTGAATTATAAACACTGCAAGGTGCGGACGGCGGCTAAAGTTTTTTTTGGCTCGTGCATAGATAAATTTATTCATAGCACTTAAAGAATAATTAGACAAGACGGCCCATTTTATATCCTGCGCAATTAAAATTAAAATAAATAAATCTGTAAGTATGTATATAAAAACCCCGGCGTTAATGTACGTTAAACACAATTAACTACACTACTCCGGTTAAACTGACCGTTTAAAAATCGTATATTTCGTGTTTTGAATCATAAAAATGACCCAATTCCGAGCCCGCCTCGTAAACACGATGCTAACATCAGATTGCGGCGAGCGCGGCGCGCACTAGGCCCATCGCTAGTAACAGACCAATCACAAAACTACGATACTCGTAAAAAATTAATGGCCCTGTAAAAATGACTTTAAGTAACCCCCGAGATGAATAATGAACCAACTAAATAGAACTCGTAAATTATGTTTATTTTGATTAAGTCGTAAAAATTTAGTAATAGTTATAGAACCGTTCATGCGTGCGATTTGTACTTGGAAGCCATTGCCACGAGCTTCACTTGCGCTTGTTGAATTGTGTTCAGTCAACAGAATCTAGAATATTGAGTATTATTTTTCTAACCGAATGCATTTGAAATTGAAGAGAGAAGAAATGCTTTCATAACCATGAAAATAAACTTACAAAAAGGTAAAATTACGTAGTTTGGTTAGACAAATTGTTCTACCGGTGACATTTATAACAGTCGTCTCCGACGAGTACACGGCATATAGAAGAATCACGCCAGAGTGTAAGCATGAATGGGGAAGTGCTACCTGACCGGACCAGAACGTCGGCATGAAACAGATATATTACATTCCTAAGGTATATAATAAGGAGATATATAATTACCAGCACTATATTACTAAGTTTCGTCTGTTATGCGAGCTGTCCGGGAGAACGGAATCCTTACCATCACCTCCGCCTCTTGCGTACAAAGACATCGCTATTGTAACTCTCCAGAATTTTGGATGCTTTAAGGTGATCGCAATCACTAAAGATCGAGTGGATCGGTTGTTTATTTGACTTCTTCTTCCATAAAAAGATGAATGTGAACCAATAATCCCAAGATGCATTACTGCAGTGTCGGCCACAGTCGACAGTTTAACTGCATTCTTCAAGATACTTTAAAGATCAGCAACATGACTTTGAACCTACAATTTACATTTGTGTAGTATTTTTTTAATGAGAATAATAATTATTAGTGTGTATAGAAACTTTATTAGTATAGCTTGTGAAGGCAATTTGTAAAAGAAAATATTAAAAAGCTCTTAAAAATTATTTACGTGATCTTGGATTCATACTTAGAAATTATAATAATGAGTATTTCGCAAATTACATTAAATAAAATATCTTTTAATTAATGATCTAGCCGTGTAAGTATTCTAAGTCCAAGTTATATTACTTACGTTACTCGTACAACATGTAAACTACCTGCGCCGCGGCGGCGGATGGCGCGTCAATGTTTTTTTGCAACCGGATACAATGTCTTTAATTAAATACCTGCATTAACATAAAACAACCGTACTCATAACGAACCTATTTATGAACCACGATTCGCTTTGTTTACCCCGTTTATGGTTAAAGGTCAGGTTATATTAATAATCTATTATTTTGAAAAATTATTTATAGATTTGGTTAACTATTTAATAATGCCATCAGGTAATAACGTTGGTTCGATATCGAACTCGTTGAACTTATTTTTACTTCTCAATTAACGTACAAAAATGACTTTTAATACCGAAAGTTTTTTCGACATGTAGCCATGACATGAGATAGATTCTATTTGATCCAATAAGCTGGCTCTACTGTATACCTTAATAAGAAATAAAGCTTAAAACCGCGTAAACTTTATTTTTAATGGCATGTTACATAGAGTCTGGTACCGCAGTGAGGCCGAGCGGCGGCTCATTGCACTTAAGCAAATACAAATCGCCCACCATTATCCAAATTAACTTGATTCCGTTGTAAGCCTCGTCTAAGTTTTATTCAACCTTAACTTGAAGCGGGTTCCATACAACATAAAAATGTATAAAAATATCACGAAACATAAACTACTTACGTGCTTCAGTCGAATGTAACCAATATTAGAAACTCAATTAATACGAATGCAATGCGGTGTTTAATAGAGGTTAGTGCTTACACCAAGCCTTACTGTATTACTCCCGAAGAGAAGAGAAGAGCGAGAAGAGTAGTACGAAAGAACATCTGCAAGCAGCTCATCAGACTCGTAATGTAGGTGACATTGCTATTTCATTTTACTTTTTCAATTAATTGTACGCTTGCTTAAAAAATAATACAATAAATTATACTGAATATGTGTTATTCTGTATTATAAAGTTATAAATCAAATTATAATCTGAAGTGCCCGTAACCTGCGGCATGTATGCGTAGATGTATCGAAGCGAAGAGAGTGTAAAACAAGGGAGAGAGGTGTGCCGAACCGTGCCAAATGGAAACCCATAATTCCTGCCTACCCCTCGGGCTTACGACCGCGATTGTTATTTATTACTTATTTATAATTTTTAAAATATTTAGATGAATTTTCTAAGTCATATAATTATAAATTTAGAACTGTCCGTCGCCTAAGGAACCCTAAAGCGGCGCAGTGCCGTAGTAATTACAGCGCGGCCACGTCGCTAGGGCTCCGCCCCTGCAGGCCTCCGCCCGGCTATTTGCATGCGCGGTACATACGGCTATGTAAACCGCTTCCTACCTCTCCACGCGACCGCTTGCACTTCTTGTAGGCCCTTCCTCGGTATCCCTGTGTCTCTTAATGGTGATAAAACTTTAAAATAGTAATAACCTAACAAACAGAGCTCTCGTAATCTCATAACCTAAATTACTTGCGTTTCCTTTCCTTTTTCATTTTGTTAGCTTTTCATTTCGGAACTTCTACTCTTTCATACGCGAAGACTATCAACAAACCAGTAATTCTACAGTTTTCTTTTTTTTTTATAAAAGAAGGAGGGAAACGAGTAGCGGGTACACAAAATAATCTTCTCGCTCACCAAGGATCTGCAGATGCGTTGCCGGCCTTTTATGGAATAGATACGCTCGCTTCTTGAAGGA
>DWTW01002048.1:0-11620 GCA_018246275.1 Papilio slateri
AGGTAACAGATATTTTCATACAAAGATAACGTATACTCATATGCTGAATTTAACACTCTAAGTACTCACTTTAAGAGACGTTACTGCTTCTTGATCATTGAAACTTGTTATCACATATTTCAGGACACAGAGACCCTTCGAATTATACATGTGTTACAGATAATAAACGTTATTTAATGTTATCGTTCGAACTGAACAGGTCTTAGGCAATACCTTCCGGTTTCTGCATCCAACCATTTTCAGCCTATATGCATATATAAACTAATATTATAAAGAGGAAAGATTTAATTGTTTGTTTGCATTAATAGGCTCTGAAACTACTGGACCTTTTTGAAAAATTCCTTCACCATTAGAATCCTATATTATATCTGATGAACATAGGTGATAGAATATTTTTAAAAAGTTAGGGATCCATATGAAAACTTCGATAATGTAAAAAAAAAAAAGTGTGAAAAAATACAAAAAATTGTATTAGTATTCAAAAATTCGTTATATTGCGTACGCTGCGGAAATTCTTTACAATAGAGCAAAGTGATGCACTACAATTTTATAGAGGACTTGAATATCTACTAAAGAGTCCGCGATACTATATGACTAACTATTACAGTTACGTCACAATAACTACTTTTTATGTTAAAACTAGTGGCCCGCCCCGACTTCATTTTTGTTCAATACCCTTGCGAAGCCGGGGCGGGCCGATAGTATATTCTATAAGGATAAATAATCAATATTGGTTGTCCATCGTTTTATGAAGATGTGTTTTTAATGGTATGTATTTACAATTTTTATACCAAATAACATAGTATATTTGATACTTTAGTATACATTTATGTAACTTTAATTTCATTAGCATACACATCTTGGGTCCGTTTCTACTCGGGATACCCGCGCGAGGTAAGGATGTGGCTGGACGCGAGGCAATTGCATCTAGGTCACGCTGCGAAGGCTTTTGCGCTTCGGGAAACCCCTGCAGCCCTGGCAAGAAGAGCCAAATCCGACCCCAAGTTCAAAAAGGACAGGCCAGTGAACAGATTGACTGTACACGAAGAGGAAGAAAAGAAACGACCAGGGTGAGTGCATGATATGGCTTCAATAAATCAGTTTTAATACATTTTTATAACTCTATTACTTTTTTTACAATAATTAAACTCTTTTGTTTGTACTCTTTTGTTTATGGTAAACCCACGTCATAATTAGACGGAAACACTAACGTCGGCAACTTATATCAAACTCGCGTGTCTTGATGGGGCACAAATCTTAGTACCGCGAGTACAATATATTCTTCTTCTTTGTGATCATTATCATAGGACGACCCAGGGCCCGAACCTTACACCGAACTTAAGAATGATCTAAGTTTTTCACGCTAGAGATACTTTACGAGACGAATCGTAGAAGTAGATATCAATATCTAAACTTCTACGTCGGGTTTCTGTGAGCTTCGGAATTTTTCCGGTCGAAGCGATCTTTGCAACAGCAGATTTTCAAGTAGATGTGGAATATTGTGTTTTTATTTTTAAACGATACATCCTTTGCGTAGGTTCCCTAAGGTGAAGGCGGGACTGTTCGGCAACAGGGTGGTGAATAAGCAGAGCTCCATGCACACGGCCTGCGAGTTCGACAGCGGCCTACCGCCCATTGATACTTACAGCTACAAGAACAAGAATAAAAACAAACGAAGATCATGAGTTATTTATTATAAGCATAATGATAATACGCAATTGTGTGTACATTGAGATTTACATAAACTTTTATATACAGGTCCAGTGTCGTTTGTTTTATTGTCTTGTCCTATTTTGAAACCTTACATAGAACAAGTCACTTTGCCTGAAGTAATCCATAATACCAACATGATGAACGTAATATTAGTTCGATGTACGTATATGTAAAATGTGAGCGTCTTAGCTAGTCCAAATCAAAAATGCTTCGATTGATTTAAATTGAAAGAATCTAAAGTGGTCGATAAATCTTGGTAACACGGAATTAACGGAGCAGCGTTTTATTTCCAACTAATGTTATCCACTGTATCAATCGGTCATTAAAAAGCCACAAGTCAAGGAAGCTTCGTAATGAAGTATGGAGTCGACCGTAGCTCTAATCTAACTCGACTCAAGATAATGGATCGCCAGTCGACGGCTACCGTATTCATGTTCCCGACTCGCGACCGATTCGGATGAAAAATGATTTTAAACCATTATCGTGCCCCGTCCGGCCTTTTGATATTTAAATTTTTTTTCAAGCGGCCATCATTACGACAGGATGATGTGCGAATTTCGCCCTCGGTTCGCGGTTTTTTTTTGTCAGCCACTGAACGAGTTTTTTGTCGTTCTCATTTACGATGTTTTTATTGCTGCATAATGACAAATTAAAAGTGTATTGTAGAGCTCTTTCATGCCGTAATCTTTCGCCTTTGCGACGATGAAGAGCTTTCATCCGGCGACAGTTTTGGATGACACGATCGTGACAAGTATAAATTTAGTAAGTGTTAAAGTTTTTCACAAGCGGCGTTAAAATGTAATTGCTTCGTTTTATCGACAATGTATATAAAGTGTGTATTTTTCGGACATCATTGTATTATTTGGATTTTTATATGAAGTAAACAAGATTTTAAATCTTGGGGTAGAAAGATATACGCTATCCACTTTGTACCGAACTTAATTTTAGACAAAGGATATTGTCTCAAATGATACCCTGCGATAGTTTGGATCCACAACGTCTGTCTACCTCAGTTTAAACACGTGAACGCGCATGTTTATTCTGACACGATAATAATAGCACATATTTAAAAAGCGTAACAATGAGCTTTTGTTATTTACAAATACGAGTATAATAAAATATAAATGGCGATTATTTGTCGAAACGATTTTTCAGCAGAACTGATGCTAATGAAGAGGCCTTTTCACGAGCTTTGGCGCCGACCGACATGCAAATGCGGAGGCTAATGATGCGCGAAGCCTCCACACACCTACTGGTATTGTATTTAACAACCACAAATTGAAAATTGTGTTATACTATTAGGACTAGTTTTGAGATCGATTAAATATTCTGTTCCACCGAAACTACTTTGATTCATTCATATAATTTATAATTTCTTATAATTATTAATAAAGAACAACAACTTTTTAGTGATAATTACAAGAGTAACGAAAATCTTAATTTAAAATACCACAAAAATATTCTTGAATATGCAAACAGACTATAAGTGCTATCTGCAGGAGTGAAAATGATATCGCATAAACATTGCGTCGATTGGAAATCGAATCCTGAAACCGAAGCGCAATCGCTTGGCCTTAACTGTTGGACTACGTAGGACTTGTTAAAAGAGACGTATATTCACAATTTGCACTGGTTAAATATTCTGTAACGTTTATTTCGACACATAATTGTCGAGTGAACGCTTCGATACGTGATGCCTTTGATTGATGTACGAGCGAATGTATAATAGATTAAATAAATTTATGTCGGCATAGTAGCTGCTTTCACGACGGAGTTCTGTTGAAAGAGAGCCGAGTCAATTCGGTAGTACAATGAGACGGACGGTGCGGCCGGCTTGGTGGCCTATAATGCAACCGAAGTCGAGATTTTATTTTATATTTTGCCTAACATTGGATGCACTCTATGAGTTTATTACAAATATTTCAATAATAAAGGATTAGTTTTAACGTCGGTAGAGACCGAAGTAGTAGCACCTGTTGCACGAATGGACCGGCTTGAGTGAGAGGACCAGGAGTCAAGACCTCAGAATGCCAGCATGAAGGAGGAGGATACCTTTGCACTTCGTCTAATAAGTGAGCTGACGCATGCTCCAAGCATTCTAAATCCTCAAAGTTGAAGATCATAATATGTGGCGTGATTTGAGAAAACTGTACGTGTGTGAACTGCCGCTGGCTTGTTTACGATGGAATTTAATTCAGACCACTTCTTAAGAACAAAACGCTTGTACAGAATACTTGTGGATTGTAAAATGCCTTTTTCATTCTTCTTAAAAAAAGGGAAAACATTGAAACAAGTTCTACTGTTTCTTAAAATTAAAGTTGTTACCATATATTATTGTCTATACGCAGCATATACAAGAATGTTATTAGGTATGAAAGTAAAATCAATTATTGGTCTATCCGTGGTAGAGCAGTTGGTCTATGCGTTGTGCGGCGGTGAGTCAAACGCGCCGCGTCACGACCCACCGAATTATGGCCACAAAGCGCCGTTGATACCGAATATTCCATATAAATATTGAGCTAATCGCCCTTTCAATGAAGCGGCCCGCTTTTTATTAATAATTGATAGCGGAGGAGCCAGTCATGCGCCGTATTGTGTCGGCGAACACATTTTTTGCCGCGGCCCAACTCATTAATGAGCCGGTGCCTCAGCACATGACGTCGGGGGCGTGGCCGAGGGAAACTCTGCCGAAACTAATTTTCGATGAGTTCTCATCGTGTTAAATAATGCAGAACAAATGTTTGTTTGTTTGTTTGTATTCTGAGACGATTAGATTGTATTGAAACTTTTTATGACGTGTGGGTAGTCTTATATGTTTTGGCATTTCTTGCCAGACCTAATTTTATTAGTGGACTAGCAATCCGCCCCAGCTTCGCTCGGGTAGATATATAAAAAAATAAAATATAGTTTTACTGGTTGATAGGAGAGCCTTCTACTAATGAATTAATAAAATTAAATTAAATTAAATCGGTTCAGTAGTTTTCGAGTTAATCCGGAACAAACAAACAATCAAATCTTCTCTCTTTATGATAAGAGAGGCCTCCAATAGTATTCATTTACTTTAGTACATATACTATGCTTTCTTAACCGTCCTACATGTAGGTGCATCATTGATTTGTATAATACCAAATCAACAAGTGCTACGATTGTGTGAACAAAATTAACAGGGCTGATTAAAATAATCAAGTGATATCGAATCACATGTGCGTTCTAACGCCACACACGACTCGATGTGTGGCGTCACTTTCTTTGTAAATGTGGTGAGCTCAGTTCCGTTTAGCCCACTTATCTAATTAAACATTCTCATACATTTCGTACAACAATAACTCTTAATTTTTAAGTGTTATTCGTGCAGCGCTTACACGCAGTTAGGCTAACAGTATTACAGCTCCATGAGAAGCCGGCTAAAAGCGTACGTTCACCTTAAATTAATCAAACACAAGGATAAATTTAGATTGAATTTTTATTTTATATTGTCAGGAATATATAAAAGTTTTCTTTACAAGTTATATTTAAGTTTTTGCATGTTTCAACACCACCAAAAAGCATTTAAAGTTCATCTGCTGCATGCCTTTCCAGAATGGATTTAGCCAATATTCACATCAATCAAGGAATAGTCTCGAGACGATTAATTTGCGATATAATTAGTATGTAATTGGTTTATGTCTGCAGAGAGCGAGATGATATTTGCAGAGGTTTTTTCAATTGTTCAATATGTTTTGTTGTAATTATTTGTATCTTTAATATGTTTCATTTGTAACAGGTATATTTCTTTAAATTACTAAATATTGTTACCTAACCAATTTTCTTTTATTCTGTCGATTGTATTTAAATTTAACACTAAAAAATTCAAGGAAGAGCAAGACATCACTAAAATTTTAAAGATTAAAATGTATTAAGAACGATATGTGCCTAATCTACACGTTTTAACGGATTGAATATATTTTCATGGTATATTAATTATGTATACATATTATGTTGGTGGTAAACCTAGTGCGATTGGTCTGAAATTTATTTCGATTACACTGTACAAAATATTTTATATGATTTAATTGCCAATTTTATTAGATATTTTTAAAGCGAGCATTGATTGTATTCTGCTAATTAAAAAAAAACTGTTCATCAAATTTCTTCGTTAATCATGGCCACCGTGCGCGAGGCGCTTCTTCATTGTTCGCGAGATGTTGCTATCAGATAGAAGTTATTGTTTTAAAACGGGAAACAGCTAACGTTCACTCAATTTGATATAATTGAGTGAATGAGAAACGTTTTCAATTATAACATCATACGATGCGGCTAATTCGCCGCGTTACTCTCCCACCTTATTTGTTTTTTCTTTTATTTTACAATGCGAAAGCTCTCATTGTAAGTGCTGTGATTATTGTTTATAGTTGTATCCGAGTCGAAAGGAAGCGTTGATAACTACAAAGTTACCCCAATTGCTACAATTACTACAAGTACCCACTGTAAAGTAGGCGTTGACTTGAAATTTAAAAAACAATGAAAAAAAGTTTATATCTAAATTAAGATGACTGAAAAAAGAGATTTTTTTTCTTTGTTCACAATCTCTTATTAATTTAATTTTGGATTGCATTTCCATCGTCGTCCACTGAAAAGTTACAAAGCGTCTGTATCTCGGCAATTTATTACAACAAGATTAATTTGTTTGCATTTCAATTACTTTTGAAAGCATAATGGTTTTTTATTTTACCAATATTGTTTTTTTGCCACCATTCAAACCTGATGCGAAGTGAGAAATTCTTATTACTTCTTATTGATGTTTTTGGTCTAAGTAATCACTACACAAATAGTATAATTCTATACTAAAGATGCAATATGTTATTAACCTAATAGATAATTATAAATCAGGGATATTATTGCACTATTTGATTTGAGAGTAACATAATTCACCGTTTAAAAAAAATGTAAAAGATATTTTTTTTTAAGATCGCTAAACCAATATAATGACGAAATTAATCTCGTCTCGGTACCACTATCTATAAACACATCATTGGGATAATACAATAAATAGAGCTATAACAATGCTCGGGAATGCACAAGAAAATAATTTTTCAATTATATCACACGCAAAAACCCTCACGGTCGTGCTTAATGACGCGGAAAGTTTTACTATGAAAAACAAAGTTCGCTCGCTCGCTCTGTCAGAAAGGGACGCAAACTTTTCACGCGAAGTAATCGCAGCTTGCAATGCAAAAACATGAACTATGAGTACCTTGCGAGCATCCCTGCTTACTATTCATGAGAAAATTAACGGCAAGTCTCTCACACTTCACGCTACGAGCATACGCCAATGTAACGATACTGCATTGAAGCTACAACTTTCACAATTTATAAATAGTAAATTAAAGTTAATTATAACGTTTAATCACAACACTGTAGTAAAAAAAAAACTTGTCAAATGGTAAAATTTATAGTCGGGCCCATCAGACGTTCTCTTGCCTGCTATTAGCGGGTTCACTGGAATTTATTCCGCGGGGATATAAAATTGAAAACTGGAACTCGATGGCAACGCCACCTGTATCTGGTACAATTTGAAACTAAACCATCCCAGAACCCACTTAAATTTACATTAGATAAATTCTTCAGAAAATTTTATTAATTGTTTCTCTACTCATATAAAGTGAAAGGGTATTTAACAATTTTGTTTGCGCCTGTACAAGTAGAAATGGGATAATTATTCTCGATGGATTAAATACATTGATATCGGCGGCCGCTTTCCACGCAGAAGCCTAAAGTTCTATTAATAAAACGATTTCACTACGCCGTGTACCCCGAGTGGGCCTATCGGCTGAGCGGATTCTGCGGTCGGCGCGACACACTACACTAAGAAATTGCGCGTGCGCACAACCTATAAAACTCACGACGCACCGCAACCGCACCGAGGGTAGCCAAAGCCGTCGCTTCACTTTTTAGCTGCCTTTTTAGGCACGTAATCGTTGGCCTGTGTAATAACTTAGCCTATTATGCCGAGCCGACCGACCAAATGACGATGGAGTATTTAAATGTCAATGAAATGGCAAACGTTTTTTTTTTCTCTTGTACCTAGTTAGAATTTAACGGACCATTTAACGTATGGTATCGATGCAGTTATATGAAATGCTTTTTTGTATGTTGAATTGATTATGGCCACAGACAAATTGGAAGACTGAAAAAAAAGTTTGTAAGTATAAAAAGAAATAGTTATTATTTATTAAACGTACCTACCACAAATATTGTCAATCCTAAAGTTACTGTTAGCACCTGAACTACACTTGACCCTCGTAAGGTCTGGAAAATGTGAAGGCTTAGGTGTATCATGAGTTAAATATACAATTGATTCCATACCGTCTTCAATGCAAAATTAATTAATATTAACAGTTCTTAAAAAATAAACTAACGTGTTCTTTACGAAGTCTTATTAAGACGAACAGTAATTAGACGTAGCAAAGCGAATAATTTCTTGAAGTGCATTCGTGTAACGTATGATGCGTAAAAACTTAGCTGTATAGTGTATGCACTGCCTGCTACGAGAACTATGAATATTCATTATCTTTAACATGCAATTTTTTCATCCGTATTCATTGTTTTTTTTTTCACAAAGCAGTGAGGTTGTAGTGCAACTTATACAGTTTACCGTTTACAATTATCGATGACAGTATCACATGGAGGTACTTTTAATCGCTTCGTACCGCCGTCGTATTATAAATTGGTAATAAAGAAAAAAAATCTATAAAAAAATAAATAAAATGAAAATGAGTATTTTGTATTTTATAGATATTTTTGGCTTGTTTATTACAAATTATGTTGTCAATTCCTTAAAAAATAAAAACTTCTTGATTGGGGATGTTTGTATAAAAGATTTTATCAACTATTGTTGAATCTTAAAACTTTATTTATTTTTACTCGAATATTTCAGGACTTGCGTTTTTTTCTGTTATGTGTACCTCATTTTGATTTATTTTTTTTCAACTTATGAAATTTCGAAGCTGTGAAAGATCTAAATCTCTAAATCATTTGATAAATTTTAATGATTCGAATTTATAAAATATCTCGTGACAACGAACGCAAGCGAATTCTGTTCGAGCGTTCGTTTGGGGAAAACGAGCTATTCGAGGTAAAATATTGACATGTGTGAGTTTAGGTAGCCGCATGCTATCTCGTCTCGTCTTACCCGTCACCGATACATTAACCAATAGTTTAACTTGATCATATCGATTTACAATTGGCCTGTTAATATGTAACTTTACTTAGAACTGGTCCATACATTGAAATTTAATTCTAACGATTATACCTTAACGGTCGACATAACTGCAAGTCTACGTAATTTTCTAATGGGCTATACTTAATTCAGTTAAAAATAATTCGTCACTAATTTGTTGCATCAAACGAAACGAGGAGAGTTGTTAGACATTTTATGTTTGCCGTTTTTTATTTTTATTTTGTATTGCGCCCTTAGTATTACGATCTTTTGTGGATACAAAAACTATAGGCAATGTCGATAACAGCTTAGCCATGCTTCTATTATTTCTGATAGTCGTGGATGTGTATGACCAGCGGTGGTCGCCTAATATCAGGGAAGATGCCTATATAAAGAACTAAAACACCCATAGATAGTAAAATATTCTTCATCCGCCAGACGTCCACCGCTGGAATCGGCCTCCGACGTCAATCGCCATTATGATCGGTTCTTTATCGTTTTCTTGCAGTCCTGGAACCCAGACCAGATCGTCGGTTAATCTTGCGGGAGCAATACTCCGACGATTATAATATGTATTCTGACTAATGACAATACTCAAGTATCCAATAAAAGGCAATAAATTTTATTATTTATGCTAACTAACATTACAAAGGCGAATGTGAGTTTAATTTTTTGTTACACTTTCACGCGTAAACTACTAAACCGATCATCATGAAATTTTGTACACATATTTTCAAGAGTATGGT
Source organism: Papilio slateri (assembly GCA_018246275.1). Classification (NCBI taxonomy): domain Eukaryota; kingdom Metazoa; phylum Arthropoda; class Insecta; order Lepidoptera; family Papilionidae; genus Papilio; species Papilio slateri. The sequence continues at coordinate 9,658 of DWTW01002048.1, forward strand.
AAAGCACATAGGGTACTTTTATATCAAAAAAAAATCTTACCGAGGTATAGAAAAATATAACATACTATCAGTTGCCACAGTAAGTCAGTATGACATGACCATAACGACTTCTTAACGTTTTGTTATTGTCAGGTCATTATTACCATGGCGACCGATAACAGCTTTTTGACATTTACCGGTAATACCAAATTATTATATGCGAAATCAAGTTCCAAAAAATTCCAACGAGGGAAATAAGAAAAGAATGCGTGCGAAGCCGTGGGAGACTGCTAGTCTTAAATAAAATCAAATACAAATATCATCTATATACCGACGTGAATATTTTGTGCAATTGTATATGAACGTTTTGTTGTGCTTTGTCTCAATATCGAACCCCGACCGAGGTCCTTGTATTGCGGTGTATCGCAAGAAACCCAAGAGTATGTCTGCAGTTGATCAGTGTTTAGTCGAGATTACTGTCCGTTTACCCGGCGAGCCGCGGCGACCGCAGCCCGCACACAGACGGACAGACCCACATATCGCTAACGACATATTGCCACATCGTACTTGTATACACGATACTTTAAGAGAGAATTTATCGCAATTACTTAAAAACATCTAAATATTTCAAATGTCTTTAACTAATTGTATTTGTTTTTCTTCCTGCCCTCTTCCAACATTATGTGGGGTCGGCACAGTGCACAGACCGTAGTCCACACTGTAATAGATATTGGCTTTAAGTTTTTTACGGCCGATGATTGAAAATTCGATGCTTCAAATGTTAAAATAACTGCTAATCGTGCGGATATTTGCAATATGAACATGTTAACCTTGTTAATGTTAAAATACTCGATTGCGGATCTTAGAAATTAACGTCGGTATCCGCGTACGATAATTAATTGAGGCATAATTGAAAGTTTATGGTTCTGTTTGAACATGTAGGTAATTTTATAATGAATATTTAACACGAGCTCAAACACGGCTCCTTCACGCAATGCTGACCGAAAATTTCTGATGACCTTTGCTTAATTACTTAGTGTGGGTATATTTTATGATATTTATTTAGTTGTGTTTGACTAATAAGTAAAAAGACTGTTAATGTTATATCATTTACCAAATGCTGTACAGGTTCGATTCGATTCGATATCTATCGAAAAATCGAACCATCCATTAAAGGACCTCTGCGTAAATGATTTTGAATCTCAAATTTACGAGAAGAGGTACGTTTTTAGACGTCATTAGCCGGCACAATAAGTTTAAAAATGAGTCAATCATGGAATTTGATAAAGGAATAAAGAAGATCTCGCCGACCTGCAGAAAAACAAGCGAGAGAAATAATATATAAGATGATACAAACAGTTGCAACTAAACCCTGCGGGCTTCAGAATCTGCTGTCTGTACTAAAATTGTATTTTGTTTAAATTTTTGAATAACAATAAAAAAAATATAATATAAAAATGAACCAACGAATAACTATAACGATTGAACATTCGCTCAAGCAGTTATATGATCATCACCGCCCATGGACATATGCAACACCAGAAGATCCGCAGATGCGTTGCTGGCCTTTGAGGAAGAGGTACTCTCGCTTCGTGAAGGACTCTAAGTCGTATTGGTTTGGAAATACCGCCGAGGACAGATCGTTCGACAACTCGGCAGTGCGTGGTACAAAATTACGTAAAAATCGCACCGTTGTGGAATGCCAGCTATCGAGGTGGTGTGGATGGTACCTGGCGGTCTGTCGTGTCGTCCTATGACGAAACTCGGCGGTAGAAATTGTTCCAAACAATTCTTCGAAACACTCCCCATGGTAAAAACGATAAAAAATGCAGAGGGAACTGACGTCCCTCCGCCGAAGGCCAGAGAATCAAGCCAATCGGTAAGAGCCCGGTCGTTGACGATTCGAATCGCTCTCCGTTGTATGCGGTCAAATGGAAGAAGCTGGTATTGGGGGGCTCCCGCCCAGAGATGCGAGCAGTATTCC
>DWTW01002049.1:0-11619 GCA_018246275.1 Papilio slateri
ACTTTGCCTCCCTGCAGGGCCCCACCGAGGGTCCGCCGGCGTGCGAGATACACCGCGGCCCTACAACCGTAGCGCGATGGGTTGGGAGACCTGTCGCGCTGAACGTGGCGAATGCCCCCCCTCGTGTGTTCCGAGGGGGGCAGCATCATAGGACGATGGGAGGGGCTTAACACCTGGCCCCTCCCTACACGTGTCGAGCCCCTACCAAGGGGCCACGGCCCGGTCGGGCGAAGGAGAACACCGCGGGGTTTAGTGGGTAGCCCGACCCAATAGGCCGGGAGTCCCACACGAAGCCGTCCCTGCTGCCCCCGCAGCACGGAATGCATTTACGCACTTCGCCGTAAGTGCGTAAATGCATTCCCCGCGTCAACAAAAAAAAAGAAAAACCTACCTACTAGTACATTTTTTCTCAAAAATTCTCAAAACTTAAGACAAATGACAAACTACTGTAGGTTTTAACCGTGAGTTTACACTGCTAAAAAATCACATAAAAAAGAGATGACAACATGTTTTAGGTGAATGTTTTGAGCAGTGTATACTCACGGTAAGTAATTGGGTGTTACTAACAACACATCAAAATAAATTAAGATATAATCAATTAGATAACAAATAACATTAGGTATACACGATGCACAGGTATACAAAGTTGAATGACGTTTACACGAAAACATTACGTAATTATTCAAATCGAAATACACGTACCAAATGATTTATAGCTACCAGCTTGTGAATACGTGATACGTCTGGCAATAACATCTTAAGATGCAAGTCATGTACTTACAAATGTTGAATAATATCTTCATAATATGAGTCGATATAATGTCCATTTAAATACATTTTTTCATATAAATGCTAAGAACAAAAACGTTACGTAGCTCCTATACCTAATCGGCGTGCTGTAATTGAAGCCGCGTAAAAGTCTCCATGACTGACTGGTGACTTAATAAAATGGCGCCGTAAGACGTTTCCCGCGTTACTAGGTCAAAAGTCCCAGTATCTCGAATTTAAAATGTGACGGTTTGTGCTGTGAAAACTTGTAAAGTCAGCCTCGAGGAAATAAAAGTACACGAACATTTCACAAGTTTACTTGTCGTAATCAATTATCAGAAATATTTTAGCATTTATCAGCGATATTTTTTTGTAAAGTAGAAAATCGGGCTTCATTTTTGATCGTGTAATTTATATGGAACATCATATATCTGATCAATATATCAGAAGGTATATCTATGGAAATAAAATGGCTAACAATTAATGCAGGACTACATTGTAACTCTTATTAAAGTAATCGTAATCGATTTAAAATTTTGTTTTTGAACATCGAGACCGTTATCGTAAATTATAAATAAAGTTAAGATATGATAGACTACTCTATCTCTAATATTCCAGACTGATGACTAGCGTAAATTGTCACCGTGATAATTCGCAAAGGATTTTTAAGTTTCATAGTTAAATCACAATAATAGATGAGGTGATTCTGTGTTTATTTTTAAAACTAATCACAGCTCTTTAGTCTGTTTAAAGCTACAGTTCGAGTCGTCATTCGGTTTTCGGTTTTCTTTGGCTGTCTCGATTCAGTAGACTAACTGCAATTGGAGTCCCATCAAACTGAAAAACTGTTTCTGGAAGACAGTGGTCACAAGAAGCCTTAGATATACATTCTTACATACATTCGCATTTTTAAGAGCTACAAGTGTACAAGCGTCTGAACCTTGTTTAGAAATGGCATATACACAATAATGGACCTCTTAATACTGAATGTTATAAAAACAATTAAATAAGCTTTTGTTTGACAGGCAAATGTTGAGTAACATTGAGAAGCAATATTGATAGAAGCTAGTGGTACGTCATCTCTCGTGAAGATCAATATTTCGGATTGTATTTAAAAAAAAATGAACTAGTTATTTTTACTGGTACAATACAATAAAACAATAGGGCCTACGTGACCTTAGATAATATAGGCGTTTGTTAAACATAATTTTATAGAACGAGCTCTTTGTTTAATGTACCGTTCCTAGTTTAATAACGAGGCTATCAAATACGTGCTATATTGTGACATATTTACGACATTTATTATATCAACTTATTCATGAAATTATGACTTGCTGTAGGGATGTGCTCTCTTTAAGTTCATTCCGATTTTGTGGATCGTAATGGATCGTAACATCTCGATCCGATTTTCAATAAATTGATCCAAAAAAAATCGAATGAAAATAAAACATTGAAAAATTAATATGTATATGACAATTATTTCAAGCAAAAAAAGTAATCACATAAAAAAAAAAATTAATAGAAATTACATTATTACAAAATGTAAAGTACCGACACTTTGTTTACATTTGTTCATTTAAAAAAACTAAAAATACAGATTGCACTTTGATTGCCCAATAATAACATACCTACGTTACATTGCGTGCAAACCAAAGTAATTGGATCAATATTTGACAGAGTTGAATCGATCCACAAATCGAATCGCAAGGTTTTGGTTCGATCCGAAAGTCGATTGGATCGTATGTCTACGATACGATCTTCTACAAGATCGCCCCGTGGATACAATGGCCCCTAGGTGATGGGCGATTGAGACAAAAAATATTGGGCAGACGAAAAAGAAAACCAGATCTTTAAGTTATACTAGTCTTGAATATAATCGCACAACGAAAAAAAAACAATGTACGCAAATTACATACGATACAATATACCGTGTCAAGTTTAACATCGTATCTAATCTGCAACCGTTTTTTTTTTACTTCTCGTTGTGCGATTATATTTAAGACTAGTACAAATAAGGTCTAGTTTTTATATTTTATTTTTACTAAAGTTCTTGTTTTTTAAAATAACTGTAGCGTATATTTCGATTACTTTTATTGTAGATTATTGTTGAGATATCGCAGATAGGCAAACTCTTTTTTTTTTGTTAATACCAGTTAGCTGCTAATTTAGGTAGGTCCCCAAGTACTATTGCCCCGAAACTCACGGTCCGCCCTTGGATCGGATCGGCGCATCTCTCCTAACTTGCTGTAGGAGATATAACACTTATCGGTTTAAAATTATTTTTCCCTTTTATTATATCATGCTGCGATATAACATGCCAAAGATTAATTCACCTTTTAATACACACAAGGAAAGCTACATGAAAATCGTAAATAAAATTCTGTCGAGAGCAATGCTGTACGAAAATATTTATAATACTGCCCTGCTTTCGCGGAATACCTACCAATAACAGATTACCGCTCGTGTGTTCCGTTGGTTTAAAAAGTATACATGGCAATCTGTTAAGTGGTAACGAACTGGTCCTTATTCCTTCAGAGTAATATTGAAGACTTGTATCCTTACTTCGGAACATATTCCTCGCCATCAATTAAACTGAGGAATTTTTTTAACCGTAAATTCGTAAGCAAAACACAGCTGTCGTACGCCAATGAATCTCTTATATGAGACTAACTTTTTGTTCAAAAAGTTTTTTAGTCTAATGGTAGACGACATTACGAAACGTACATTTTAACTGGGCACTTTACTGGTACGAGTTGAAAAATAAGGTCTTTTAATCTACTATATATTTAGTACATATTTAGCTTTATACGCGGACCTCAGATGTGTCCATTACACTTAATTCAATTTGTTCCGCAGCCTGCAAATACTTTCAATTGGAGGCAATCAAATCGTTGAGGTGCCGGAGTCAGTGGGCGCGCTGACGTCTCTCCAGGCGCTGGTCTTGAGCGACAACTTCATTGAACAGTTGCCGGCCAGTATTGCCAACCTGAAACAGCTACGTTCTCTATTAATACATAAGAATAAACTTAAAACTCTGCCGCCGCAAATAATCAAGCTAAAATATTTAACCGAGGTAAGATAAAAATATAAATAGAAGCTTACAGCTTACTGCTTTACTAGCAATTAAGCGACATTACTTTTTTTAATTGAAAAATATTACATCGAATTACTGTCGAAAATGTAACGTGTTTCTTGTCGGTTAAAATTTTCAAAGGTCTCTCTACTCTCCGGGGCGAAGACAAGTGACCACACTTTTCTCCCTAAAACCTTCTCGTTGCCCACCCTCTAAGGAGATCGGAGATCACGTGAATAAGCTAACAAGACTGGGAAAATACCAGAAACTCTTACAGAATAGCTGTGGAAAGTGTAAGTTACTTCTGGCGTCTAGTATAGTAAAATAGTAAAAAAAGGTTGATGCTGAGCTAGTGGTACCATCTTTTGACTACACCACCTAACTAACCTTAATTGGGATTATGGGAAAAAACATGTTTATGAGTGGCTCAGACATCTGATGTCCCGTCTGTCCTATTGCCCCTTCTCACATAAAACATGAGGACATCAGAATACCAATAATAATAAGTTCAACACATAATGACTTCTGATAACCCAATTCTTATAACATAGCTGTTAGAGCGGTCGAAGTCATATTCTCCTTGGCCTTAAGTTTCCCAGAACACGAACAATTTGCGCTGCTCTCGCTGACAATAAATGATATACTTATTCATTTCAGTCTTACCGTGAGTTCGCACTGCATTGTTTTTATCTCTCTCTTTCTCTGAATAAACTTACATGTTTTATGTGAATGTGAACTCACGGTTAAGTACTTGAGAATTAACACGTTATGCACGACCAAATTCATGTTTGAATTCAAAACAAGTGACAAGTCACGCCAGGGACTTTTAGGGCAAGATAAGAGTATTAGGTTTTAAATTATTTGTTACATCGTTAAGCTATGCATATGAGCAAATATAAAGCAAACGTATTGTACTAGTTTGTCTTTTCTTTCTTACCTACCTTAAGGCGGCTTTCCACGGTTCGTAATTCTGCAGATTTTTAACGCACGGCCGACGTCCACGGACAGCTACGCACCGCGCACCAATTGCTTTCCACGGTGCGTGTCGATCTGTGGGGGCCGTTGGATTCGAAATTATTTTGTCATTTCAAAATGCAATGTTCAAAATTGCCCGCGCCGCACCTTTGAAGTCGCAGCAGGTCTGAGGCTCCACTACGGCTGTGCGGCTGCACATCCTCAGACGACTCTTTCTATGGTGCAAACATGCCGGCGTGGACCATCACGTCCGTCCACAAAATAACGCACTATGGAAAGCCGCCTTTAGGATAGGGTGTGATGAAAGATATCACTGATAAACGCGGTCCACAGCTAGACATGGATGTTATTAAAGACAAGTTTATTGTATAGACACCATAGTAGACACCGGGCGATTTCTGTGTATTTTGAACGCGATAACGTGTTGAATTTCCTTTATGTGACATACCTAATTGCGCGAGTTGATGTAAAGTTTGTTTTCAAATATTATAAAAAAAAAAGATTTGGTCGATTGTTTGTTCCGTTTAAACTCAAAAGCTAACCTACTAAACAGATTTAAAAATTCTTTCACCACTAGAGAGCTCCATAAGCGAGTAATTTAGGCTATGAATAATTTTTTAACTGACTGTCGTCTACCCGAGCAAGGTCAGGCCGGGTTACCAGTGTACAATCATTACGTAAATAAATAATTAATGAAAAAAATGGTTTGTTATTATAATAACAAACGTTGTTGTTTACGATAGTACATTGTTATTTGCTTTTACATAGCTTATTGATACTTTATTTTTTTAAGGAAATTTGATAATGTAATATAGTTGAATAATGTTTTAATTGCAATAATTTGATATTACAGTTGAGTCTTCGAGACAACCCTCTGGTTGTGAGGTTCGTCAAAGACATGACGTTGCAGCCGCCATCATTACTGGAGCTCGCCGGTCGAAACGTCAAACTTTACGAGATCCCGATTAGAGTGGGAGAAGTTCCTCTCACATTGATAAAATATTTAAAAGCAGCGGAGCGTTGCGTTAATCCAAAGTGCAGAGGTACGTTAACACATTTACATTTATATTTGAACGTTGAGAAAATTAGTCTCAAATTCGAATCCGAAAGATCCCCTTTCTCCTGCACGTTGCCTTTACATTTACATATTTTTTCTGATTTGGTGCATGTTTAAGAATGGTGTGAGCCCAAAACTAACTCTCTGAAAAATTTGTATGTTCACTGAACGTATTTTCCTAAATGCGAGTATATTAACAAGCACTACTTTTGAACTATGAATCCACGAGATTTACTTGCATAGATACAGTAAAGCGGAAACTGCATTGTTTCTTCTTTTGACTAAATTCTATGAGAGTTAATTCTCATGCACATTCACAAAAAAATTTATAATGATAGAAAAAGACCATATTTACATTATTATCAAAACCAAAACTTGGGGTCGGTCAAAAGTATGAAATAGTTTTTTTTCTGAATAATGAACGAATTTTACCTTCGGCTAAATTCTACGAGAGCTAATTGATTGACTTGCAATCTGACGATCAGGTTAGGTTCCCAGCCAGCCTAAGCTTCTAATTATGTTTTATTAATATTTTTTCTCATATACGCTATGAGACAGACAGGGATGGCAATATTGAGCAGCGCCGGCCCTAGCCTTCAATCAAGAGAGAGTGAGATTGTCTTTTGGCGCCCTTTGATCGGCACATTTACACCATCAATTGTATTTCAGTTCATGTTAAATAGATAATAACTACCAACTTTTTGAAAAATTAAAGCCCCGCGCCTCCCCACGCCTCGCGCCGTGAAAATTATAATTTTAGCTCGAAATTGTTTTTCGGACTTGGCATTTTGGCGCCCTGGCACCGAGAGCGACCGCACCTTTCCCCCTACCCTAGAAGCGCCGATCTTGAGAATGTTCTATTCATTTCGTTCTTCGATTAATAATGGAGCTCGAATCGTATATCCCATGGGGAGTATTCCGTAGAACTGTTCGGAACAATTACTACTCCTGAGTTTCGCTATAAGTCAACACCTGTTGTGTTCACTTATAGCTCCGAATTCCATCCACATGATCTCGATGGTTAGCGTTCCACAACTGTATAATGTCCGTGCATTTTCATCCGACATCCGTCGAAGCGGTAATTCCAAATCAATTCGTCCTTTAAGAAAAGACCGTACTCCTTTCTTCAAAGCTATCAATCTGGATTGTGGATGTTCACGGGCGTCGATGAGCACTTAACTATTGGCGACCTCTGGTTTGCCTGTTATCCTATAAAAAAATACATAATAGTCGATGGAATGCAGACGACTATTTACTTAATTTCGCATAAATGGGCTAGGTACTTATAACGTAGAAACAAGTTTTTAAACCTTGTTTTAAACGATTAGAAAACTCTGAACTTGGTCTAATGATCTAAAAATTTCACGTTTAATATGAGCGACGGTAAACGGTAAGGACATCAAAAACATGTCACCTTACTGAAGAGGAAGTAGTAGTGACTATATTATGCTGTCGAATAAAACAAGGTTACTTTAATTTTGATAAAACGAAAATAACTCCTATTAAAATTCACTCGATTGCTCTCAGTCTTATGGCCTTCATATGTGTAGCTTATGTTTAGGTTGCCTAAGATTATTTAAAAGAAACGTCGAATTGTGGACGACAAAAACACTCGCAGTGGCGCCAATGTAAGTCATTTTAGTGGTGTACGGTAGACGATCAAGAATGCCTTCACTGGCAGGTCTAACCTCCTAAGGTCCTGTTTGGTCTTTAGAAAATATTTCGGATGTAAAAAAAATATCCATAAAACAGTTGATAATATTTTAAAAGCTTCCAACCTTATTTTACAGGCGTCTTCTTCGATAATCGTGTGGAGCACATTAAATTCGTCGACTTCTGCGGCAAATATCGCATACCCCTCCTCCAATACTTGTGCAGCTCTAAATGTATCACCGGAAGCTGGGAGAGTCGCGAGGTTGACAGCAGTACTAATACTCACATGATGCGCAAAGTTCTACTTGGTTAACCTTCTGTTATATATTTAAGAGATTGATATACTTTCCATTACTCGGCTATGAGAATTACCTTTCAAATTTCATTGATATTGTTATGATTAAACTACATTCATCAGATTGTTAACTATAATAAAAGTGATTTTATAATTTTAATTTTACATTTATTACTGTCTCTCCAATTAGAATTTATCTGTACAAAAACTGTAATAGTAATAAGGATATTATTATGGGAACATGTTAAATAAAAATCATTATTGTTTTAAATTATGTCTATTTTTTATTTTAAGCAACTATATATCTAAAAATGTTTATAGGAGTTTTTTTAAAAATAATTTGAATTATTCAGTTTCATGCAATAATTTCATCCTCTCCTCTTTACCTCTTAGAATTGCAGTTTTGAATAACTTGCAGTATAATTCAATAGCGCATGGAGTATCATCATTCCCGGGGATGGGATATGTGAGTAAGTTGGGATTACAGTTGCTGTCCACAATACCAATTGTGGGTATTAACATTTTTGCACTATCTCTGACGGCTGTGTGTTGATTGAGTATATTATTTTGTGTGTTTAAGAATATGCATAAATCGGGCAGCCTTGTTATAGCGCCAAATTGATGGTTGGCATTTGTAAAGATACCGCCTCGCCAGAATCTTGTATGAGCATATTCACCACATTCCTGAGCGGTTTTTTCTACCAAATGAGCATTTAACGCGTTTCTATTAAAGAAACAAATGATGCCACCCCTGTACGCTATATGGGCTGTAAAATTTAACGCTTTACGCAAATGATCTGCTGTAATATCCAGGTCAAAAATAAGATGTCCGAGCCTTGACCCATATAGGTATGGTGCCATAAAGTCATTTAAAGATCCTTCTTTGTGCCCAAAGTGCACTCTTGCGTCAAATAAATCTTTTACAGTGAATAAATTGTGTACATGAAAATAATCTGGATGTTCTAGTGGATTGTTCCTTTTCGGCACACTTTCTGAAATATTAAAAAAAGAAGATATATTAATTTATCTTATAAATATTTTATATACAAAATACCTATTGATAAAAAAACCAACTGAGGATGTAGTGACTAGAATTGTGCAAGGTATACTTCGGTAGTGCAGGCATGTTTAAAGGATGAATGAAGAGAGTGGCAATTTTGGTAGGGGATGTCCTAGAAAAACTTCATCAGCAACGTAACTCGATCAGCTAGTGAAGCACTCGCATCTGTAGGGCAGAGGGTAGACAGAGATTCTTTTATTATAGAAAAGAGTGCCACTGTACTAAAATTATTAGTTAAAACTTTCAGCTTTGTTTTAGTTAATAACTAAAGGACTTTTGAAATTTTCCTACTTTATACACACTACTTTGCAATCAATACAGGCCCATTTCAAAGTAACACCAAATATTTCTTGTTCATCAATCTTACCATTAGTTATTGAATATTGTTTTCATTACCAGTATTTACTGATCTTAAAATTTAAAACTTTAAATCATTGTCATTTTTTCTGTAAAGTGGTCACTTAGAAAAATAAATGGACTTGTGATTAAGTCTAACTGAGTATATAGTTAGTTACATAGTGCATAGTTAGTAACGAGTATTCACTCTAAAGTAAGTAGGCCTATTTTTTGTTTTTGGCAGCTTTCTGAATCTTGCTTGTTTTGTATTAAGTAAAAAATCTGAGGATCATCAGCATAAAGTGTGGAATGACAATTTAATTGTTAATGATCTCGTCATTAATAAACACATTAAATAAAAGTGAACTAAGATGTGATACTTGTGGCACACCAGGTGCTATTATTACTAATGGTGACAATGTGCCTCTTATAAATACTAACTGGCTTCTTCTGGATAGATATGATTGTGCCCAACATAGCGAGTCTCCTTGAATTCCTTCAACAGTAGTATACCCAGCAACATCTGTTGCATGCATGGGCCGACTTGGCCGGTGAAATACTACAACCTCACAGAAGACAGGCATGACATAGAAGTATTCTGCGTTTCCGTGTTGTGTAAGAGATAATATAGAATCATTTGGAAAATAAATAGTAAACACATTGAGATGAGGCAAATCATTATCAGATATATATGTACAATGTTGCTCTTCTAGTTGAAGGTTTTTTCATTGTGTTTCAAAAAGTTTCAAATTGAGCAAATGAACAGTTTTTGAGAAATATATTGTTTTTAATTTTAAATTTACTACCATGAATACGTCACTTTATTATTAATTATCAAAAAAATACTGCAAAACAGACCTGCCGTCCTCAACCCTGCACAAGTCTGATAGTATACTTATAGGCAATAATGTAAATTTTTACCTGATATCTGCATCTAGAATTGCTAATGCTAAAATTATGTATAGTAATTTCCGAGTGTGAAGTTATGACTTAAAAAGAACGGATTCTAGATTTACTGATGAAATGTCATGTACAATTTATTAAGAAACTCATTATAATCAAAGGTATAAAATTTAAATAAAAATATTTTTGGATTAAAGTACTAAGAGAAAATCACATACCCTGGGAAAGGTCTGGTTCTTTTTGTGGTATTATATGAGCCACTGTTGTATTACTCCGCAGATATAAGCCACCGTTTTTAATTGAATGCCCTAAAATTAAAAGAAAATCAATATCTGTAAAAGAAAATATTTATATATAAAACTTACCCTTACTTTACATCAACATACTTAAATATCGAGGTAACATGACTGTTATATATTAAATGTATGACTATGATATTATTAGTAGTTTTTTTTTTGTTTTCAATATAAAATATTAAACCTATTTAAAAATATATTTAAGTTCTTTTAGGTTATTAACTCTTATTTTGACAGCGGCTTATCTAAAAAGAAGAGTACAAATCAAAGACAAATTTATTTTTCATATTAATAATTTTTAGAATCTATAAGTGTGTATTTTGTCTGTGGCAAAAATATTTTATCCTACATGGATAAAAAAATTATACCAAATTTTTGTACTTTGATTCTTGAGAAAATAGCAGGAAGGAAGGAAGTTCCTTTTACTGTTCAATTTCCATGACGTAAGATGAACATTGAAACTATTTCTCTGAATCCAAATTTCAAAAGAAGAAATACAAATTCAGAAATAGTATTTACTTTTCGTTTGTTTGTCTTAAATGTGATTTTATCGTCATATTCAACTGCTCTTGCTGAAGCTGGCTTATGGATGCTGGTTAAAAATAATGTCCAAACAATTTAAATTGTACATACAACTTTTTATTAAAGCCGATGCGGCTGATTTTAATTTGTCCTCCTTCTATAAATACTTTCATTAAAGCATAGCGTGGGTGACATATTAAAAACAGTCACTATATATCAAAGATAATGTTAATACTTGATTCTAGCTATATATATACATATGACTCATATTTTTTCTAATTACATTAAAAGACATCATTAATAATTGTGCTTATATCTCAAACTGCATATTAATAAGACCAATCGACTTATCATCCGCCGTACACTATAATATAAAGAGTATATACCTAATTATATTAAGAAAAACATTGCTTGCTTTAAGCATGTGTGAAGTATGGACCTATTCCCAGCTTACTCTGTCTTTGTTTTGTTAAATCTGAATAAATATCGATGAAAATGTAAAACTCAAGATTTGGCTGTAAGACTTAGTTCCATTGCTTTTCTCTTCGAGAAAAACCCTACTACTAACTAACTGAATAAATATCCTTTACATCATATTTTTTTCAGATGTCCGGCTTTTAATATTCATCGCATCCTATTCATCAATCAACTACAAGGGATTTATAAGGATAGCATCCCACC
>DWTW01002050.1:0-11617 GCA_018246275.1 Papilio slateri
TAGCGTCTGCTATTAGCGTCTGCTATTAACTATCGCAGTAAATAAACAATACAACACTCCGCCGCGCGTCTGTTGAATCTACACACGTTGACAACGGTCACTGACCTAGCACAACTAACGCGTTACTCCCTCAGCTGCTAATAGCGTCTGCTAATAGCGTCTGCTATTAGCGTCTGCTATTAACTATCGCAGTAAATAAACAATACAACACTCCGCCGCGCGTCTGTTGAAGTGGTACCATTTTTGTTTATTGATAGTTCCCGAGTTGATATAAACCAGCCGGACGTTTCCCAAGAGTTAATCAGAAACGAATTTGTTATGGTTGAATGGAACGTGCTGTAATAGGCGAGACCTGAGACACTTTTAAAGGTTATTTTGATTTTGGTACACCCAAAATGAGCGTGAAAATAAGTCGATAGATTAATTAACGTTTCGATCGTTTTTGTCTAAAAACTATTGATTAGTTTAAAGAAATCTATATTATTTGCCTATATTGAATTCTTGGTTCTAGGTAGAGATTGATATGTCTGTTCCCACAATTGGATAAAAACAGATAACATCTTAAGTATTAAAGGTCATAAAGTTTAATAAAAATTCTATTTTGGTTTCAAAAATAGTAAATTATATAAGTAATTCTATAAAAAACCTTGTGTAAATTAAGAGATAATTCAATACAAAGTTGAGTATAATCCGAAAAACATAAATTGACACTTAATTAATTAATAGAGCATTAATTATATTAATTCGTAACGTTGAAAGCGTAAATAAATTACCTACAACAATATTAAACTTCGAATTCTGAGGAAGTAATAGGAGAGAAGAGTACAAATGGTCTCCCATTGGAGCATTTTGGTAGACGGAACAAACGTTTGGAACAAAAGCACGATGTCCATAGTTTAAACGATACCTTCGAAGAGTGAATACGCTAATGCTAAACCGGCGCCTAACACCTTTATATTATATCTCTACTCGATATCAGATGAGATAGTGATGGATTAGTGGTCGTTTACCCAATAAAGAATAAGAAATAAATAAAATTAATAGAGGTTTAAATATGAAATTGTCGTTTCATGGTAATGGCTACTTTGAATTTAAATTAAACCTGCTTGGTGTGAGATTCGAGGATGGAACTTTTTTCACATGACAACTTGAACATTCTAAATTTGAAAAATGTACAACATTCGAATGTTTGATTTTTTTTGTTTTTCATGAAATTAAGGGGGATTTGGGGCGAATTGTGCAATGGCTGACTCCACGTCAAACACCACAACAATGCCCCAAAGCGAAGCTTACCCATAGAAAAGTGATGGTAACCGTTTGGTGGTCACTTCACGCTGTAATTCACTATGGCTTCCTCAGAGAAGACAGAGATTGCGGATTACCATTTGTCACGATCCTGGCCCATCGGTTATATATTTTACTTATCGTTAAAATCGGAAATAATTTTTACATGACTTATGACTTTCCACATGACTATTATAAAACAAAGTCCTCCCGCCTCGTCTGTGTTTGAACGTGATAAACTCAAAAATTACTGAACGGATATTCATACTGTTTTCGCTAATACACGGAGTAATTCATAAGGAAGGCTTAGATATATTATTCCTTAAGATTTTATTTAAGTTGGCTGATATATGATTATTATTAAACAAGACAATAACAGACATTACGACGAAAAAAAATGTTGGCGCATTGCTCTACTTGCCGTGTGAAGCTGGGGCGGTTCACTAGTGTATTTGTAAACAATACATATCGGGTACAGAGTACATCTGCTAATCACAATATACCGTTTGAAGCGCGCTATCGCTGTTTCTATTTGTGTTAGCGACGAATGTGTGCCTATTGTTTGTTTACGCAAACATCAACGGTGGGCGGCGATAAGCTTACATATGTCTACAGATAGCGGAGCTAGTTATAAGATGTAGGTATATAGGTTCAGAGGTTTTTACACCGAGTTTGTAACAGGGACTCATGTGGCTATTTTGTAATAAAATTCTAGATTTTAATTTTTTTTTATGGAACAAGGTGGCAAACGAGCAAGCGGTTCACTTGATGTTAAGTGACCGCAACCCATAGGCATCCACAACAAGTAATGATTTGCAGATGCGTTGCCTACCTTTAATGGATAGAGGAGGAGATAACGAGGCAAAGGATATTTGCTTTTCAAATCCATCCGCTCCTCGTTCATTATTCTTCCCTTTCCCATCTTATCCTTATTAGAAAAGGATGGGAAATAGAAGAGTACTAAAATTCGGCCTCCGGCACCTCACTCATCGGACGAAACGCAGAATACTTCTACTTCACGCCTGTCTTCTGTGACGTCGTGGTATTTCATCGGTATTTCATGCAACAGATGTTATTGTTGCGGGCTCTACCACTGTTAAAATTTGAAGAAAATCGAACATAAGGATCGAATTTAAAACTTAATACTTATTAAATCTCAATATCAGTTCAAGGTGAAGGTATAAAGTTAGTAAGTGAAATCGCATGACATATTTTTTTTTCAATCCGCGTCCGCACCGCCTCAGTGGATACTCACCTTAAATCTTAAAGTTCTTATCAATATATTAACTGAACAAATTTTAACGATCATATAAATGTATTGGCGAACGTATTTCAACCAGAATGGGGACATACCGGGGAGCGACTGTATTTACGACTGCTGCGAATTGGTAGTTTCGTCACCTCCACGTTCCTATTAAAACTAAATTTGAAATAAAACTAATCTAACTAGTCTAATACTTGTTTGGATAGGATTATATCATATATCAACCGAAATATCTCAACAATTAGCTCCACTTCATCAATCCAAAGTATTTAATATGAAGCTTTACTCCTCGAACGACGATTGGTCACCGCATACTCACACCGAGTTTGTGGTTGAGGTTACTCATCGATGTAGGGACGTCGCTGATACCATGGTTGTCTAACAATGATTCTTTGTTATATATATTTTTTACTATTATTTTTTTTTATTAAAAAAATGTTTACGACCACTAACCAGGTAATAACAATGGCATTGTGTTGTACCAAAATGTTGTCAATTTCTGGCGTGAAGAAAATGCACAGATTTAAGAATATAGAAGCGGGAGAGGTGTGCCGGTGCTGCCTAAGAAAATATCGACACGTTGAATTGATTCGTTGATTTACATCTTCTGTAAACGTGTTCGCATCGCACGGTGTCTGAATTTGTAATTACACTTACGTCATGTTGCGCGCTCTCGCCTTTGAAAGGCGACCGCTCTGGTGGCATTTAGAGTTTATATTTAAAGCGGACGGCGCGAGCTATAACTGGCATTGGATTTAAAGTTTGTTGCGAAATAAAAAAAAGATATATTAAAAAGATACACTTAAATTTAAATTTGTGCTTGCAATTCTGAAATGTACTAATATTTGAAAAAGGGCACGTAAAATACAAGTCCAATATGTTAAAAAACAATGTAAAGTGACGTGCATATTTGGGAAAAAATTGTCTTTTTTATCTACTTAGAGTAGATACTGCAATTTCAATTATAAATTGCGACACATCGAGTCTGAAAATAGAAACTCAAAACTATATAAGCTGGCTCAGTATTACACATCAGTTTGCAGGCGCGGCCCCGAGGTCAATATGTTGGGACATTTATGTTGGAAAATTGAGAGGCGACAGTGGCAGTAAGTAGACGTTCTAGAAGAATTTATATCAGTTAGATTAGTTACAAGCATATGTATGTAGAAGCTAGGTGGTAACATGGTAAGTGGAGATCAGGGTTAAGGTCGTTAGTGCAGATTTTTTTTATTTTATCCTATAACACCAAATATATACCATAAAAAGATTCGTGTGTTTGTTTGTTCCGGGTAAGCCCAAACACTACTTTACGAACGAACGGATTTTAAAAATTCTTTCACCAACAGAAAGCTCTACAATCACCAAGTAACGTATATCTTTTACTTGTCTCTCTAAGCAAAGCCAGAGCGGGTTGCTAGTATTAAATAATTTCATAATAGTGTGAACTAGAATTGCTATTTTTTATTTCTACGTACACATAAATTCGAAAAGGCACATTAAAATTGTTCTAAGAACGGTAAGAGTAGGTACTTGAAAGGATGTCGAGAGTACTCCAAGACGCTATACTATAGTTGTTTGTAGCAAGGGACGTTTAGGGTGCCTTAAGAGACGGTTAGTGCACTGAACCACACTTACCTTCAGACGAATAAGATGGGGTAAACTCCCTTAACAGACTTAGACGATAACTTAATTGCACGACCATTTTAGGCTTCGTTCACGCGGATTGAATGCGTATTTTCAACATAATAAACAAGTAATTTAAAAGTTGAAACTTGATACGGCTTTATACGGACCCCAGTATAGCTGTGAAACCCTACAAATCACTTCGGAAATCTCTTGCTGTTTAAAAAATGTACATACCTACAATCTGTACCGTGATTAAGCGCGAAAAGCCTAATGGTTAAGGGTACGGACCTCGAAATATGCACAAAATTATCGTGGGTTCGAATCCTCCATTCGGCTATTTTAGTGTCTAAACAAATGATTTCGATAATCTATTAATATTTCTTATATATGTCTCAGTTGGGTTGGTGTCAGGCAGACGGCTGGCCGTTAAAAAAAAACTATAGCCAAAACCTATTACAGTATGGACTACTGTGCCGACCCTACATAAAAGGGGGAAAAGGTCAGGAAGAAAAAAAACTTAACCGTGATTAATTAATTAATTAGTCACGATAATTAGTAATTAATTTATTATTAATCTTAACTAATTATTTAATTAATTAATTTTTATGGCCACTTTAACATGGTCTGAGAGCACTTGATAGCTCGACAGTAAATAATAGGAAGATCACACTCTTTTATAAGACGATAAGACACACTTACATACATCGTCATTTTCTAATTTAATCAAATTAGACAAACTGCCTTCTTGCCCTAAAGTGCCTGGATTTCAACTTTAAACGTCTCATTTTCTCTTTCTCCCTTCATCTTTCTCTTTCACTGCAGTCATTAAAGGGCATCATGTCGTGTGGAAGAAGGAAACTATTTCTGCCTTAACGAAAAAATAGAAACGTCACTTCTGTGTCGCCTCTATAGCTACAAGTCGCCGTGGACGACCGTCTTTAGTCTTACTTCTATTCCATAGAATAATATTGTCAAGAGATCTCGCTATGCACAGCTAAAAGTTACGTAAGTCTGGTGCAAGTGGGGCACGGACGCTCAGTGCATATATTTACCAGTCGGTATTATTCAATAACGAGCCAATTGTTCTGTCGCCCGTCAATCAGTTGGTTAGGAGAACGCTCCGACCTTCAATTGCTATGGTTCTTATCGGTAACACACTTACGGTAAATTATCTATATATGTGAAAGACAAAGATTGGAAAATAGGTATTTAGTTTTGGCTGGTAATTGAATGTTATCTTAACCACAAAAAACGATAGTGCTTGATAAAACCAATACGTGACCCATAGGGAATGTAGGTAGACGTAAATGGAAATAATGCGTCGTATTTTAAAAAAAAATGTTTTAAAAACTAAAAAACAAGTTAATTAAATTTTAACACATAGATGGCGTTATTCTCAATCATAAAAAAATACACATTCCTCAAGATCCCGGTAAGGATAATGGGACAAACTATGTATATTATTGCATAGTCATCGGTCCTTGATACACTTATCACTAGCCTCGTTTCAAATTAATCCGACGTTTTGAATGGGTTCAAAATCCGGTCAAAGATTCCGTTACTTACAAACAAACAAACATACATATAAACACACCAAGCTAAAGCGTGTTCTTATTTATTTATTATTTCTAAATTAATCTTTTTTTCAATCATTCCGTCCTATTATAATGTACATATTATTTATTTTTATTGTAAATAAATTTGAATAAATAACGGCGCCCATAGCATTTATTGCCCCCAGATATGTGATTATTCCCAGCACACAGATAACTTACGCACTTAGCGCACCAGAACATCCCCCAGTCTCACCTTCGTAAAGTGAATTACCACTTCACTAAACATGAGAAATAAGTATACGAATCGAGTCACGATTTGACATTCGATCTCGTATTCAATGAAATTTACTTCACTATTATCTAACGAATTGAAGTCAGTGGTAGCGGACACTAGTTACGTTTCCATAATCAATATCGATATCGATATTTAGTATAGAACAAAAAAAAGAATGTGTAATCAAATATTATCTATGCATTAATAGGTGAAGCGAAAGCTTCAGGAATATTTTTAACAATATTACGAGCACGGAGATATGATATTTGACATATAGAGATTTCAGGCAGGGGAAGCTAAGAATACTAAAATATATAAAACATGTGTTATAAATATACTAAATAAAAAAAATCATTTATTATTACTCTTCTACAAAAAATAATCTAATGATAAAAATAAATGAATCATGGTCGAATTTCGACCACTGGGTGATCTTGCTTTTAATGTTATATTGTAAGATTTTTTTTTAAATTTTCGAATGATATTTTTAAATAAGTAAAAAGAACTAAAATAAGTCCCCGTGATGTACAGTACTCGAAACGTAGGGAATACAAAAAAAACGCGATAAAATCCGTAAAATTAGTTTTAATTCAATTTATTAAGATTAAAATTATAATAATTAAAGAAAAATACATCTGGTTCTATCTTATATAGTAATTATACACTATTTCATAATTGATAAAAATTACAAAAAAATACCTAGAACTACGCTAAGATTACGACATAAAAAACAAAAATCGTTAAACCATCTGCATTCATTTAACTTAGGTTAAAACGACAAAAACGAAACAAAAAACTAAGCAGCGCATCACTAAATCCAAGCAAAGGTCAACGAACTCGCAAGACACGATTCAAAGGAAGCTTTTAAGCGCTAGATTTTTAAAAAGTTCGTCGAAGCGTCTGCACAATCTGAGATGACTTGATTTACCGTACAATGTCCGATTAGCTTGTCACGCAAGTCGAGAAAGTCAAGTAAAAGCTTTGATTTCGTAATAAAAGCCAAGTGCGGAGTAGCGGCGTCTGAGTGGGTCGTTATCGATTCACCGGTCCTGCTCATTGCGGAAATATCGCACAACCAACCGCTTCTGATTGAATCACCCGATTGGGATACGCTTAGCTCTTGATACATATCGTCTATAACTACAGTTAGTACTATTAATAGAATTTATGCGATAATTGAAACTAAGTTTTAATTAAACTTCGCATAGTTAAGGCGATGATAGGTTTACGAGATTTACATCGACACAAAGCAATCTTGAACGTTACATAGACATTCGTTTTAAAAATAATTCTCAGATCACTAAACTATATACATATATACATACAAAACTGCACGTCTGTGTGTATCAGCAATTTTAAAATAATATAGCAATAAGCATTCTTTGTAAAATGCTTCGATGGCATTCTCACCTGATTTTATGATGTCATTGTAGAATCAAAGACTCTTACTTGTGTACATAACTTATGCACAGTAGAGACACGACCATCCGGCTCTCGGATATACGGATTCGTGAATATCCGAACTACAAACCGAACCAAATTCGACTATTGTCGTGAACCATGCCTAACCAAGTTTAAAACTTTGTTGGACATAGATAAAAGAAATATTAGTAAATTATTTCCATACTCTATTAACATTTCATATATGCCCGAGGCGGGTTGGCGTAAGGCAGGCGGCCTTCCATAAAAAAAACTATAGCCAAAACCTATTACAGTACGGACTTCGGTCGTACTATGCCGACCCCACATAAAGTGGGAAAAGGGAAGGAAGAAAAAAAATGTTTCCAGATACCTAACGACAACAATTAGCCTGGTTAATCGACTTTCTACTGTATATGTCACCGTAAAGTATTAATGAAGTAACGGAAAACTGTGAATTAGAACCATAACCAGAAAAGGTATCGACTAAGTCTGTTACAAAACACACTCCATTTCTAGTAAACATAAAATAACAGAACCAATTCGAAAGCGTCAGTACACGGGTACAAATAAATGGTGTACCTAATGACACATTTCTATAACGAATAATCCCTTTATACTTTCATTGCGCGTTTCAGTACGTTTTTAGTGTGTAGTAAATAGGATTTCAGTTACTTTCTACAACTACCACGACAGTCTTGTTACATTAACGTTTAACGCGAAGAGATCGTAGCCCGACCGCAAAATTGGATACACAATCTAGCGACGGCGTCTGTGGCCGCGCCGTCGTTATTTGTAGTCGTAATATAACGTGTATCTCTCGTCTCGGGACGTGGTCGATGAACGGTCGACAAGATTAGCTCGCATGAATCACAGTATACAGAGGCACGTCTTCGTAAGATGTTTTTGTTGTGTCTGAACGGAAGCGATTTGGACGGCGGCTAACGATCGTCTTGTCCAAAGTGCTTGTAACTTCGGTAGAACTGGTTCTTTTCTTAGAAAATATAAATTAAATTAGTCACGAGCTTTAAGCTTATTAGTGTAGCTATGACAATTATTTACGGACCTAAGCTGTAAGAAGGATAGGCAGAGATTACGGATTTCCATTTGGCACGGTCCTGGCACACTTCTCTCGCTTCTTCTACATCCATACTTCTACCCATACATGCTTGTCGGTTGTGGGTACTCTTAACACTGTCTTTCTTTAGGGTGTCATCAATCTGGTATACGTTCGTCTAGAACAACCCCTACCAACACTGCCACTCACGTTCGCAACATATAATTCTCCTCCTTCCACCATGTCCAAACCACTGAAGTAAACCTTTATCAATTTCAGTCAAATCTTTTAAGCAACACTTTTCCCTTACAACGGTATTTCCAATCTTATCATTCAGAGTCACGGCTAGCATGCTTCTCAGAAGACGAAAAAGACGCGTATTAGCAAAAGCTCATAAGGGAACGGAGCAAATTTTATTAGATACATATTGCATAAGATATGTATTAACAAATATTAATATGCCTGAATAACACGAACTTACAAATAGCTCTTGCATTCTTTATTGCAGCAACAGTCGTCTTCTACCTTCGCGTGCACGCTCGAATGCTTCGGTCGTTTGCCCCAACTATCATCCCGAGCAATGGAACAAAAACAATGTAGTGGAACTATATGGCACATACACGCAACAGCCTTGCGCTGCGTCATACGGGGCCCGCACCAATCGTCGTGGCCACCACACCGTAAAATCTTCAAGCGACACGAGTCCGCACAACGATATACGAGTACGTATTCACAGATGACTAACGAACAAGAAACGGTCAGTTATGGTCGCGCCATTTTTTTAAGTTTTAAATGTCCTGATTTTAAAATGGAAACAGGCAGACTGGCTTGTAGATCATACAGCTCTAAATTGTTACGTCCTTGATCACTATTTTAAATTATCGATCAATTTAGAAAAAATGAAATTTAATCTTCCAAAAATCAGTGTCGCATAGATGATCAGTATGTTTTTTTTCAAGGACATCCTCAACAAGCTAATGGGTTCAGATACGTTGTCTACCTTCATTGACATAGGAAGAGATAAACAGTAACATGAATATTTCCTTTTCCTATCAATCCCCTTCCCCGTCAAGTCACCTTTCTCTTGCCATCCTTTCCGTATAAGAAAAGGATACGTTAAGTTAAAGATAAGTTACGCCTCCAGCACCTCATTAATCGAACAAAACGCAGAATACTTGTACTACACGCCAGTCTTCTGTGTGATCCTGCTATCTCATCGGTGGAGCCGGCCCATTCGTGCAACTGATGTTACTGCAGACTCTACCAATATTAAAATTGTATATTTAAAACATCTCATGATCATAAAAGTCCGTTCATTCATACCTCTAAATCCAACGGGTATTTTACGTTCAAATTATCAGTCAAACAAGACAAGGTGACCACTAGTTTACACATATTTTAAAAAGTCGAAGTTAAAGAAACCCTGGGTTATGAGTAACTCTATTATGAACACGCCGTAATTTAGCAATTGAAATACAATTATTAATTCAACTAGACACCAGAAAGAAAAGAGCCAATAAGTTAAGGGTACAGACCGCGAAACATGCACGACATGTTCGTGGGTTCGAATCCCGCCATACAACTATTGTCGTGAACCATGTCCAACTAAGTTTGAAACTTGGTTGAACATGGTTAAAAAGAAATATTACCAAATGATTTCGATAATCTACTCATATTTCCTATATTTGCCCGAGGAGGGTTCGCCTCAGGTTGGCCGTAACTGTAGCCATTACATATTATAGTATGGTGTCAGGAAGAAAAGAAAAAATCTAGAGACCAAGATTGAGGCTCATGCACGGACAATAAGCAACGCAGTTCTAAATTGTTCATCCTTGACGGGTATTGAAAATATTTTTATATGGAAAGACAAAGGAGATTTAGAATTCATAACGCCTAAAGCGGCGAAGAATACGCCATTGTCCCAATGTTTTAGCGACCATAAAATGTAAGACATACTAAGAATAAGGATGTTAAATTTCGACATGATTGTACATGATGACATGTGGCAGGGATCGGTGAATTACGGTTTCATTGTGCAAGATTTTTACGATTTTTTACTTGCGTATTATTAATAGCTTATGTTAGCATCTCCTATAGTATCCTAATATACACCTTCATATCCTATTAACCGTGAGTTTACACTGCCGAAGGCATTCACCTAAAACATGTTGAAATCTCTGTTTTTTTTTATAGAAAAGGAGAGAGATATGTATTTTGTGGTGCGACCGCCGTAGCTCAATTGTTCCTGTTCTCTCCTCACTATGGTATATTTTATCATACACTATCAAAACATAAGACGTAACAATTACTATGTGTATTTGGAATAAATTAGTAGATTAATATTTATTCACTATCATATATTATACTTTAATAGAAAATCGTTTTGTATAGTGCAAGAATGGGCAGATGGTAGATTTTTTTAACTGAACAAAATATTAAAGCCTTATTTACGCGAGTTAGAAGATTTTTTACGCATTTGTAATGCTTTATAAGCTCTCGTGTTCTTATGATGTTTACCTTTAATAAACCATTTTACTAAGATTTAACTACTATTTAATACTCCAATTGACAATATCATTGGTACCAACATCGAGAATCAAACTGACAATTCTTCGCGAATAAAACTTTAGTCCTGGGGTCTGCAACAGCCGGACCGGAAGACCGAAACTCGGACCTCTCGATATTGTTAAACACTCTATTCGCTCTATTTTTTTTCAACAGTATCCAGACCTCGATAATTTTTTTCAACTGTATCCGGAGCTTAAAGCTGGCCGATCCCTGTTTAGTCGGTCTCTCAAACATCGAGTTACAGCGTAGCCATTTTTTTATGGAAGAAGGTGGCAAACGAGCAAACGGTGTTAATGTTAAGTGACCGCTGCCCATAGACCTCTGCAACAAGTAAATAAGTTGCAGATGCATTGGTTACCTTAAATTATTGGACAGAAGAGGGGATAGACAGAAAAAAGGATATTTCATTTCCTATCGATCCCCTTCCTGTACAACCCTCTTCCCCTTTCCATCCTTCCCTTATTAGAAAAGGCTGGGAATCGGAGGAGGGCTACAATTACCTCAAAGGCCGGCAACGCATCTGCAGATCCTCGGGTGTTGCAGATGTCCATGGGCGGCGCTGATCGCTT
>DWTW01002051.1:0-11616 GCA_018246275.1 Papilio slateri
CATTGTTCTTGCTCTCAATAAATAGAAATACTTAAATGTATAGCTGTAATTGGCTTAAATCTTTAATTAATTACATTTTAATACATGTTGTTCGTATCCTAAATAAATGAAAATAAAAAAAAATAAATACATTTAGCCGGTGTGCTTGTGTCGTGTCCGTGACTATGCGCGCGGCGTGAGAAGTCTATCCGTCTCGCTCGCTCGCGGTCAGGCTTATGTGTATGAAGGAGATAGTTATTGTTTTGTTTTTGCTATTATTTTATAAATACAGAGTGATTTTTTTTTCAATTTATTCACAACCCATCCCAATCTTACTGAAACCAGAGTAGACTAAATATTTTGAAATTATTGTATTTTCAATCAAAATCATTTAATTTTAAAATATAGTACAGTTTTCTTTATCGGACCCATAGCATACAAGGCGGCCATGACACTTTTTATATTTTCATGGGAAAGTGAAGTGAAAATGTAAAATATGAATACCTAATGTTATAAAGTTATGTGAGAAAAAGTTGGTTTCCGATTATATTTTGGAATTTACGAATTTTAGTGTAAGTAACATGTACCCTGTGTTTGCATTAGGCATAGGCTTTCTACATGTCTGCCGAAATGAATAAGGTGACAATTTTATAAAACCGAAATTAAATATCTCAAAAAAAAAATAGCTGTAGGCATTTTAAATTGCGTTTGGATAAACACAGACTTTTTGATGGTAACGGTATATATGAAAATATTGAAGAGGAGAATATAGACGTCGTGTCGTGAGCCTAAGGTGGAGCGGCCTGATTGCTCCACCGATAGAAGTAAAAAAACTCCTACAATTGATAAAAATGAAAGATTTTGTTTTTTTCAGACTTACCGTGCCACCAAGACAGGCGCTACGTCATATCGAACTCCATCTTCTACTCTTCGAAGAGTAGTCCCACCGCGTCGATACTTAGTACTCCAACCCAGAGGCCTGCCCTGGTGCCAGACCCAGATCCTGGCTCCTCCCCCTCCGACGTGGAGGAGGCCGTCTCCTACGACAGCTACAACTTCGATGACTACGAGATCATACAGTCCAATGATGAGAGTCTCACCTATAGCGAAACTTACAGCAGACCTAAGGTCAGTCTTGTGCAAGATAGAGAATGGGAGGGAGAGAAGACAGAGCTTTGTGTTGGTATATACGTGATGGAAGATACTTTGAGTTATGCCAAATCTCTTACATTCCAGTCCCAGCCGGACGACACGTCATCTCTCGTCTCCCAAATCGGCATGATTCGGGTGGAGAATGAGTCGGAGGCGTTCTCCCTGTCAGGCACGGGGCGGGGCTGGAGCAACACTATGGATACTGACGTCACTAACGTCACCAACACGACCACCTGCACGAACACCGCCAACATGTCCATCAAACAGGCCTCCCTGGACGTGCAGCAAACTGGTGAGAAATTGATTAAGTTTACAGAAGAGCATACAGAAGTAGATATACTATCCTGCGGTCCTACCACACCATGACACGTCGTGACAGCGTGGCTTGCTATCGAGACTCCTAGTAGAGTCTGCCAGTGCTCGTGCGGCGGGCTGTGACGTCGAAGTAACGTAGTATACTTTACTTTCAGTTCTCTCGAAGCTAAGCCGTAAGATAAGCTTGAAGTTGGTCACCTTTGTGGATTGCCTGAAGGACTCCTACTTCGGCACGTTGCAGAGGTAAACAGTATACTAATATTATAAAGAGGTAAAGTTTGTATGTTCGGGGTAATCTCCGGTACTACTGGTCCCGTTTTGAAAATTCTTTCACCGTTGGAAAGTTATATTATCCCTGAGTGATATAGACTATTTTTTATTATGGTAAATATACATTTTTAATAATGAATAATAATAGTAATTGATTATTAATTGAATCAATTAATTAAATTAATAAATTAAAATGAAAATAATTAACAATGTTAATAGTTTGGATTCACAATTAGACGCGGTAGGTGGCGCTGCAATCAGGTTCTAGGTATTTTTTAAGATTTTTCGCGTTTGGAAATACTAAATGTAACCGATAATAACCGATCTGGCGCAAACTAAGTTGCGCGGGTCCGCTAGTTAAAATTAATTCTGTAGAGACGTTTTTGCTGTTCCATAATTACTTTGCATTGCGGCCTTTCGATCAAATTGGCACAATTAAATGGATATCAGGTAAAATACATACGTAGCTCTTTAGATCAATGACTAAGAATGACCGGCCATCTCTGTTGCGATAGAGACGTCAGATAAAGGGGTGAAGATTTTAGAATTGTGAGACGCCCTATCTCTTAGTAGACCTTGCGAAAACCGCAGGAAGTGGCTGCCTTTGTGGTTAGCCTTTGATTGGGCTAAAGGAATTTTGTGTCATGGTGAACTGTGATTTGTTGGCTTGATGCTGCTTTTATACCTTCCAGATGCCTGCAGTCGCTTGAGGTGTCGTGCCGGCAGGAGCTGGGCGGGCGGCCGGCCAGCGAGGCCGTGCGGCAGCTGCTCGCGGTGGCGCGCGACGTCGACCTGCAGCCCTGCGCCTCCTTCTCGCTGCTGGCCACCCTGCTGCACTCGCTCAGGAGGTTCTTTTACAAGTATGTCCGTTTACCATACGCTGTATATAATTTACTGCAAATATAGAGCAGGCAACGCAGCGGCGGCGAGCGACGTCCGCCTCCTCGCTCCCAATCACCCTGCTGCACTGTACAGCCCTCTAGCGACCAAAATAGACAACTTTTTATAAAGGTAAGTTGAGTTTAATCATCATAATTTAGACCAAGATATTTATCTCGTTCTTTTCCTTGTAAACCTTTTAGAAACCCTTATGTATATATATTTTTTCATTCTGCCCTTTTCCCACTTTATGTGGGGTCGGCGCAGTACGACCGTAGTCCATACTGTAATAGATTTTGGTTATAGTTTTTTTACGGGCGGCCGCCAGTTTACGACAATAGTCGAATGGCGGGATGCGAACCCACGACCATGTTGTGCGTGGTTCGCGGTCCGTACCCTAAGCTATTAGGCTATTGGCCACTAGTTATATAAGACAATTAATTTATGTAAAATTTCGTGTTCCAGGTTGCGCATAGCGGGCGGCGGCGGGGGTGGCGACGGGGCGGAGGAGGCGTGCTGCGTGCTGAGCCCCGTGTGGCGGCGGCAGGCGGCGCTTCACACCGCGCGCTCGCTCTCCCCGCAGCGCCTCGCCCGCCTCATATCCGGACAGGTACACGTCGCGTGCAACTTGGCACTTGTATTAGATTTCGTCGTGGGCGCGGCGGATGGCGCTCCACATGCTCACCTCTGTTTGTGTTCAGATCCTGGAGCGGCTGAGCGCGGCGCACGAGCGGTACCAGTCGGCGCTGACGTCGCTGGAGGCCGCGCTGGCCGGCCGTCTGCACCACACCGAGGACGTCAAGCTCGCCATTAGGAAGAAGTCAGTATACGTTTTTTTTAATGGAAGAAGGTGAAAACGTGCAAGCAGTTCACCATATTAAGTGACTGATGTCCACAGGCATCTGCAACAACCTAAGTTAGTTGAGTTACAGATGCCTTGCCTGTGTACCTTTAATGGACAGAGGAGAGAATAAACAGAAAAAAATATGTTTCATTTTCCTACTTATCCCCTTCCAAGTGAAATCCTCTTATCCTACCCATCTTATCTTTATTAGAAAAAGATGGGTAGGGGAAAAGGAGTAGAATTAGGCCTCCGGCACCTCACTCAACAGACGGAACGCAGAATACTTCTACTTCCCGCCTGTCTTCTGCGAGGTCGTGGTATTTCACCGGTCGAGCCGGCCCTGCAGTGCAACAGATGTTATCGTTGCAGGCTCTACCACTGTTAAAAATGTCCATCTTTCATTCAACAGTTCTATGACCATGGAGTAAGAGACCTACGCCTTTATTTAGGTTATTGTGGATCAAACGGAAAGGCGATTTTTGAGGTGCCCGTGATAGATTATCTGATGATAACTGATACCAGTGTTGGTGCCAGCGACCTTAGCAGCTGTTCCACGGTCGGCGAGGTCGCAGTACCGGCTGCAGGTATTGCCGGGAGTAACGTGTGCTTCTGTCAGGTACGCGCCCGCCTTCGCCCGCCTGTGCCTGGAGAGCACGTCGATGTGCGACCTGCTCATGTACGGCACGCCCGACCTCGGCAGGGAGATCGGTAAGCCGGCCATTGTATCTAAGTTGTACCTCGGTGTCTGTGCACTAGTGGCTGGGTGGACCTGAAGTTAAGTAAACAGCAACGATCAGAAGAGCTGGAGATGTAGAACCAGCTTTATGTTGGAAAGAAATCAGAAGAACTACAGTGCGCAGGCGTCGAGGTCACTGAATGTTGCACTCAACATAACCATGAGTTCACACCGCCGAAAACATTCACATGAAACATGTCATCTCTGTTTTTTCTATAGAGAAAGACAGAGGTAACAACAAGTTTTATGTGATATTTTCTGCAGTGTGACCTTACGGTAAGATTCTCGCTAATAGATTTGCAATTACGTTATTTGTAAATTTGTAAATGTCACCATTATTATTGGCCGTTCACATATGTACTGCCTTCGTCTTCTGCGCTTCTTCTTTCTTCTTCTTGCGTGCAGGTCGCGGCCAGTACGGCGTGGTGTACGCGGCGCGCGGCGGCTGGGCGGGTCACAGCCCCGTCGCCGTCAAGTCCGTGCTGCCCGCCGACGAGCGCCACTACCACGAGCTCGCCATGGAGTTCTTCTACACCAGGTGATCAGAAGCTCGCAGGAGGCGCGTATGAATGTAGAAACGAGAGAGTTGTCCCAAAACTATGCTTGGAAATCCGTAATCTCGGCCTACACCTCTGAGTTAAGGGCATGAGTGTTTATTTATATGTCACCGGCCTATTTAGAACTTTGTCAATTTATAATTTTACTAGGCATATCATAAACTGCTGCATAACTGCTGTCAGTTTTTAATGTTCTGATTATAAACTGACGCAGTGCACGATCGGTCGGTGACGTATATTCAGAAGGAAGCTGACGAGCAAGTGAGTCGCCCGAGTTGTATGACCAACGCTATCCTACGTATGGAAATGAAAGATGTACGGACGCGTTCGCTAATGGTTGTGTTTTCTGCACAAGAAGTGCGGAGTAAACGAAGAAAAGAAGAGAAGGAAAGGAAAAGAGTACGGGGTTGGTACTTCACGCCATTCTGTGGGGTCGTGGTGCTTTGGTGGAGTCGGCCTTCGTGCCAGAGCTGCCGCTGTTAATGCAACCGGATTTTTAAAATTCTTTTTGCATTCGATAGTATAATTATTAAGGAAAGTTATAGGATGTTTCACATCATGCTATGACTCTAAGGAGCCGATCGAAAAGAAGTATCGAACGTATCCATTGATACCATCCTTGGTCAAGAAGCTGTAAAGTTCTCAAAGTTTTGTGAATTCTTTAATTTATTATTAGTTATTTGTGAAGTGTATGTTGTTTTCAGGAGTATCCCGGAGCACCCGCGCGTGGTGCGGCTGCTGGGGTCGCTGGTGGTGCGCGGCGGCGGCGGGGGCGGAGCGCCCGGCGGCGGGGGCGCGGCGCCCGGCGTGCTGCTGGTGTCGGCGCGCTTCGCCCGCGACCTGCACGCCGCCGTGCGCTCCGGACTCACCTTCGCCACCAGGATGAGGATCGCATGCGACATAGTCGACGGTCAGACATACATACTACATATATACGAACATAAATTATTAACATAACATAACACATAATATAATAAAACATAAATGACGTCGAAACGTATTTGTGACCGAGAGAGTCCCACGCGAGTGGTTTAAACAACAACTTTGTAAATGACACATCGCTCGATCTCAAAAATAGCATTTATAATCTAAATTAGGAGTTTTTGCTTGTTTTCGAGTAAAGAGCGCTCTTTTTCAAAACTCGTTTCCCAGGCTACGTGTATTAAGCCCACCTAACTCTCTTGGCGTGATAATGCGGCACCGTCCGCGGCGGTCCCAGGACCATTATCCAAGATTAACTTCCTAATTCTTCTTACTTCCAGTAAAAATCTGTTTGGGATTAATCCTAAGGTTTCGGAACGTTGTCCTTCAAGTTGTATGGGCTGATGTGGTTCGTAAATGTTTTCACAGGTCTTGTAAAGGACGTGACTTCAGTTTCATTAATAAGATAGTTTCGCAGGCATCAGGTACCTGCACTCGTTAGGTCTGGTGCACCGGGATGTGAAGATGAAGAACGTACTCCTAGACTCGTGCGAGCGCGCGGCGCTGTCCGACCTCGGGTTCTGCGCGGCGGAGGCGCTCATCTCGGGCTCCGTGGTGGGCACGCCCGTGCACATGGCGCCGGAGCTGCTCGACGGAGACTACGACGCCGCGGTCGACGTCTACGCGTTCGGGATACTTTTCTGGTCGGTACACCTCTCCTCTTAACTCTAGCGGTAGGCAGAGATCATCAAACACCCTTGTCGTTCTCATCCAGTGGACACACGCAACCTTCACCAGATCATCGGTCCGGTAAGCTACGTCATCCAGTACTTGACCACCATTTTAAAACCTCTTGGTTTTATCACCCAGTACGTATAACACAAGTATTCGGCACGTTGTGTCAGTCAAACGACATCATTTGATCTCGCAGGGGAACTCCGACTGCATATTATGACTCTATATTGTGATTTGTTTGGAACTTGATAAATTTTATTTCTCACCTTGTTCTGACTTAAACTATATAAAATGCTGTGTGATTTTAATTTTTACCTAGCCAAAAGCTACCCTCGGGCGGGTCAGCCCCCCTAAATCACAAACTTAAATCCGCCACTGACGTCAATTCTAGTCGCTGTACCAACTGTCTTGTTCATTTCATATTTTACTTTTGTTTTTTTATAAATCTTTTATATAATGTTCCGTCGTTAAAACGAAAATAAATAAATAAATATTTTATTGTTCAGTCATTTTATTATTGTATTTTATATTGCCAGGTACGTTTGCGCGGGGAACATCAAACTGCCTGCCGCCTTCGAAGCCTTCCAGAACAAGGAGCAGCTGTGGAGCAAAGTTAAACGAGGTACGATGAGGAATTCTTACTATCTACCTACGACTCAGCTAAAACATGTTGCGTACCGCCATCTAGCGAAACATTTTGTTACTAGTAGTTTAAACATTTTGGAAAATGTGGAATATGTAATTTGTTAAAATCAAAGAAGTACAATTATTTCAAGAGACCATAGCCTAGCGATTAGATTTCCTAATTGTCGATTGGTCAAATCTCAGCATATAATTACTTGCTATGTCTGTCTACACCATTAGGGTTCATAGGCGTGAGTATATTCTGATAGTTTCTTATTCCTGTACAGGTTTACGTCCCGAAAGGTTGCCGCACTTCACTGACGAGTGCTGGGAGGTGATGGAGTCGTGCTGGGCCTCCGAGCCCTGTCAGAGGGCGCTGCTGGGCGACGTGCGCCCCAAGCTCGAGAGGATCCTGGAGCAGGCCCTCAGGGACCAGGCCAGTGACGTCACCGAGAGGAGAATGAATGACTACGACTCGGAAGATGACAGCCTCTATATGACCGGTATACAGAAGAACGACAAACTGTGAGCTTTATGGACTCGATAATAAGGATCTCTTTTGATTGTGTTTGGAATATTGTGAAAAATTAAAACTGTGTCTAAGAATTCTCAACCGGACTCATAGAGATCAGGGAATGACGTCACCGAGAGGAGAAGCAAAGATTAGTCTATATGAAGATAAATTGTGTCGTATTTAAAAGTGAACTTTATGGCTTACAGGATAAGGATTTTTTTCTGAATGCGTGTGAAGTTTTAGGAAAAGTGAAATTTATGTATTATACTCCCAGAAAGGAGGGTCCTTAGGGTCCAGGGAATGTCTTCATTCAGAAGAAAAGCAAGGACTACGATTTGACAGTCTCCATATGTCTCTCACACAGAAGAATGATAAATGAACGTTATGGCTTTAACAATAAGGATCTCTATTGAGCAGTGCTATCAAGTTATCAAAAGTGTTGATCTATGAATAAGCAATCTGAACTGTGATTTTATTGTATTGTTGGAGTTGGAACATTTGATAGAAGTAATTGTACGAGGAGAAATAGTTGTCATAGTGCTTACTTTAGATTTGCTAAGTTATGGACATGTTTAAGGTTGACTTAATTGATGTTTTTTTTTAAGTTGTATCTCCAGCTTGACACGCGCACTATGGACGTCAGTACACTCGTTTTAAATAATTCAGAATAGCGGTTAATTTTGTATCCATATCTTTTAATTTCTAGATTTGATATCCATAAAAAATGATTTAAAATTCAGTGATTGTGTGACGAATAAACACGTGGCATTTAATGCAGAGGAAATTTCATATTTTGTGGTATCTCAAATTTATTAGGTCTGTAAAGAAACTAAACTTCGACTGAAAATCAATCTTAAGTATTAAGTTATTAAGATTAAAATTGAACAAAATCATCACAAATCTGCACCTACATTGCCTAGATAAGTTGTTTGTAAACCTTATTAAATATATTACTGACTACCAAGTGGTAAGTTGTGTGCAGATCACAAGTAATAAAATTGTTTTATATTTCTTATTTTGTGTTTTCCTTTACGTCTCCATCCATCTATCGTCTCTTATCCGCTAAAAGTAAGGTTTCTTCCGTTGTCACTGGCTTTGGCTACTTTTGGGTTATTTTGAGCACTGGAAAAATGTTTATGGTAAAATTGTAAACATTAAATTTTCACTCTATTTCTACGTGCGAAGAATATATTATATATAGCTTGTATATATAGCTTACCTACACATAACTATCCACAGCGATTAGATTTGTCAATTACAGAGGTTAAAGACAGATGAAAGGAAAGCATTTCTTAATGATGAACTGCGGAAAGGCTGGACCGATTTTGATGAAATTTTATGCGTTTGATGATTTATATTCACAATTTGACCCTGCACTGGCGGCACTGCCATCGGCTTCTAGAATAAAAGTATATTAATATTATAAATAAAAAGAAATTATGATTATATAGAAAAAACGTTAAATGAAGTAGCTAATAGAATAGCAGGCGACCCAACGGCCATGCGAGACCTCTACTGGATGCAATAGTTATAAATAATTAATGAAATTCACAATGATTGCACATTACATGCCGGCGATAGGCCGCGGATGTCCGCGAGGGCGTTCCCGTAGCCCAGTTGACTTGCTTGAGATGACATTATGAGTTATAGGTTAGTTCAAGTCCGACGTAAAGCGATTGCCCTCACCTAGACGCATGAGAACAAAGACACAAGAAAAATACGTGTTGATGTTTAAACTAGTTTTGGTAATAAAATCAATATAATAATAGTCCAAGGATTTAAATTCAATATTTGTGAATCCCAAATAAAAGGCACGAGAGCGTTTAACCTAGTTTAGTATGTGCAAAGGGAACAGTCCCATCCAATAACCGGTTCGTGAGCACCTTGAAAATATGAGAGATCACAAAGCAAGCAGATAAACGCAAAAGTTCAACGCGGCGAGCCGGCGCGAATCAGCCAAATCTTGTTCAAATAACCCTTTGCCCGCGCGCCTTATATCCTATTAGCCTTCGCCGTCAAAGATTAAACGATTAAACAGGAGGTACAAAAATAATCTTCACTTTTTTATTATTTTAAATTTATTCTACGTGGCCTACGAGGCGGTTACTATTACCTTGACATCTGATTATGAGGTGGGCATCTTTAAAAGTAGAATGAATAGGGTAATGTTGAACTAGTGCTTAATATCTCTCGATCAGATCGTTAGTTAACATCAGGTAGGGTTGCGGTCAAGTCAAAAATACTAGCGGTTAGTGAAGTTTCTGTTACGCCACAGGTCCTGAATTCAATTCGACCCGGACAAATATTCGTGTGATTTACATGGCTCAACAACTACAAAAGAATTTTAAAGATCTCACTGGTGCTGCTGTTGTGTCACTTGTGTCACTGGTGCCGCTGTTTTGTCACTTGTGTCACTGGTGCCGCTGTTGTGTCACTCGTGTCACTGGTGCTGCTGTTAGAAACAATAATTCCAGAAAGTAATCGTACATATGGCTTTTTATTCAAAGTTTCATATCTACGAAAACATTCTCGGGGTCGTGCGAAAGGAAAACATTGTGAAATTATATTCTTCAAGATTTTCTTGGGTAAATATTTTGAAGGTTTACGGGGCGTCTTTAGCTTATAAATTTGTTGAGCCTCGCGCTCCGGGAGGCTGCGAGGAGCCGTTTGTCTGTTTTTCTTTTGTTCGGAGGCCAATTTGCCGAGTTGTTGATTTAGGCGGGGACCGTTAAATTGGTTCGGGTTTGATGACGTCTTAAAAACTAAAAAAAAAACGGCTTACTTTTTGTCTACGAAATAAATTAGATATTTCTGCCATTCTGGTCATTACAACAAACTTAAAATACAAACTTAATGCTAAATGAAGTAAAGAAAATGAAATGCTATACGTAATGATGTTACATATAGACATTCTAATAATTTTGCTGCTCTGTAAATGATTTGGTTCAACCCTTCAGTTGCTTTCGTGTCAGAACACACAACAAGCATCAACAAGAGAAGGTTTACACAAGATTGTCACATGTGTCAATTAGTGGCTCAAGTTGAGACTCCCGTAAAAGATAGCTATGTATCCTATTCTTAAAACTATGGCTCCAACGTTTGCGGACCAAGGAGAGGGTTTGGGCCCCTCCCAAAATCATATTTCTTCCTAGACTAAATTTTAAGGGAACTTGACAATTATTATTCTAATAAAATTTTGTAAGCCAGCATTACAATACCTTGTTTTAATTAAAACTATATGATATATTGTGTGCTTTTTAGTTTTGAATTTGCTTAAACCTACCCTCAGGAGGACCAAGCCCTCCGAATAAGGTTAAGCCCCAATCGCAAGCCTGTATCCGTCACTGGGCGCCGTGACAATGAAAAATGCATTTAGACATCCATTCCACTTGAGTAATCTTTAAGAGACTCCGATGCGCTTGGCTTAATTTTCAGGTCAACGCAATGTTGATTTAAAGACATTAACTTGATAAAAAGTTCTTTAGCTCGGAATATAACTGCGACATTCAAGCGAAACTGAAAGATACCGCGGGTTTTACGAACTTTTAACTTTTGTGATGCAAAATCAACGTTGGCTGTAAATTAAAACTTTATAAAGGCCGGACTTCTTTAGATGGGGGTCTTTATTTCATGAATTATCGTCGCCCAAGGTAAGAGAAGTCTTAATTCAAATTAAAAACGGGAATGTTTTAATGTCCTCGCTTTATATTTTATGCTTGAGTCTTTTACTGACAAATGCCTTCTGTATAAGAATTATAAAACAAACGAAATCTTATTTGTGTAGACTTGCCGGGAATAAGATCTAGTATGGTGGTAGGGTCATTCCTAAGCGTGACAAATGTCAGATAAAAATCGTGAGTGCTTCTGCAGTTGGAAGTGTAAAGCGTCTGGTAGTAAATTACACTTTACTTCCCTTCTAGCAATAAAAGCAAAAAATCGCACTCTGAACAGTTTATGAAAGAGTCGTAAAAAGTTGAGCCGATCCAACGCGGGAATCCATTAGGTTAGAATAATTGAAACAGAGGGGCTTCCCCTATCGGAAACATTTCCCTTTGCTCAGTATTCCGGGCGTGCCACGCTATAAATAATT
>DWTW01002052.1:0-11614 GCA_018246275.1 Papilio slateri
TTGTATATGTAAGGGAAGTCATTGGCTCCTTAAATACAGGTTTACCTAGCTAAGGGGTCAAGGCAATATGTAACTTGATTTGGAGTGTGCAATAAACATTTTTTTTTGTGCAATCCACTCCCACCTGGATTGTATTATATTACGGATAACAGTTTTGACCATAATGCTGATGTGATCGGTCTCGTGCATACAAAATTCTGTCACAATGTTTCTCAATGGGTTTACAATTAATAGTTTGGCATTTTACTAGTCAACAATTTATTAGCATTATTATTTTTATTAACATAAAAATAGAAAAATTTCGAACCTGATAATTTGTCTTTATACGAATAAAAGACAAAAACATTGGCCATTAACGCTCGCTACTCGTAAAACAGTAATCCAAAAAAGCTCCCGTTAAAAGTGTGATTTAAATATTTAAGTCTGTCTCTTTCAACGGCACAACAGTGATGGCCGATAAAGTGTTTCAACGGAAATACTGTCAAACTTTATCTCTATTCTGTAATTCATTTATATTTTAAACAGTTTATAATTGTTTCTTAAAACTATTTATTAAGTAAGTAGTGTAAGTACTTTTTAATAATATAACAATATGGCCAAGAATAAACAAAGTCTAAAATACTCGATGTAAAATATGCTGAGGCACGATGTAATATTAATTTTGCTCCTCTTCTCGAGTTTTGTATGCTCAATACAGGAAGTTATACCCTCGTATATTTCATACATAATGAAACCAAAGTATCGTCTGCTCTTTGTTGCGTTTATATGAAGTTATTAAAAATAGAATAACTACTTATATACTTTGATATTGAGAACTTATAAAACAATATATGTCAATGTCTCCAATACTTCATTCTCTCTCTCTCTCTCTCCCTTTCTCTTACTCGCAGTAAATATTGACATATCACATAAACCGGTAGGTGAAAAGGAAATAGAATAAAGATAAGGCAAGTAGAATAAAGATACAGGAAGTAAGGACGTAAGTTAATCTGGGCGCGAGTTTCGAGTTGAACCCCGAGCTTATGTAGAAATACCCAGTGCATTTTTTTTCAAAGTCATGCATTTTTGTTCCGACCTTCTTGGTTCCCATTGTCCCTTAAGTTTAATTTCCTGGGATCTCGGTGAAAAGAGAAACGCTAAAGGTTTTTTCCGAAGAAAGATAAAAACAGCTTGAAATATCTAAACATATTACTGCTTAAATACTTAGCAATTTTCAATCAACAGACGGTGATTGCTGGACGTGAGCATTTATCTATTTATTCACTCTTTATTGTTGTTTTTTTTTTTATTTTATTTAAAAAGGATGGACTTAATACCTTAAAGCATTCTCTTCCAGTCGATCTCGTATGAGGTGAAAAGCTGAAAGTAGGTAAGTGGTAAACAATAAGAGCGAATATTAAAATATAACAAGACATAATATATAACTAAGATATTTACGTTACACAAATAGTAATTTACAAAAAAAAATGTATAACACTTACAACATAAAATTATAAATTTAATCAATGACATATTTTTATAAACCAGCAACTAATGCTAAGTGTTAGTTGGTAGATAAATAATAAATAAAACAGATGATGGATCGGACGCCTGTCTATAATTTTGTTGAACTGTACTTTGTTGTAAAAGTTGCAGTGAACTCGTAACAAGTTCCCGAAGAACTTATGAACATGTCGGATATAAGTTTCCAGAAAATACATTGAACAAGTTTGAATTATTTTAGCAACCTTCTAGATTACTTTGAACAATGTTATAATGAGAAGCGACTTGTAATCTAGGGGTATGGACGGGCATTACGAATTTCAATTTTACAAGAAACTTGGTAAATTATTGATAATGCCTTTTGAAGATAAATATTTGTAATTGATAATATAATAATGAAACGAACACGAGTATTGCAATTAATTCATGCATATTACGAAAATATGTCCCGCATCGGGAGCAATCCCGATCCCAGTGAATAGAAATTTAAGAGGATTCCCATCGAATCCTCTTTGAAAGGACTTTGACTGAGAGGGACTCCACTCGGACGGAGGGCACATATTAATTTGGATTGCGAAATTGTAGTGCTCAATTTAAAAAAAATAATTGAAAGTTGAAATTAAATTAATTTAACGGATTTTATAATAGTTTTAAAAACTAAAAACACACGCTAAATTTTCATTACATAAAGTATCAATTGGTTTTCAAATTTTTACCTATATGGCGGCATTATCAATCTTAAAATGGTTTCTTTTTATCCTCGTCATACTGAACAGAACTAAAAGAAGTTATGAAAACTGTATTGACATCGGTTCTTGATACGATTGGAAATTTTCAATGTCAATCGGACGTATAAAAAAATTGTTACGTAAGATTCCGTTACAAATATACAGACCAAGCCAATAAAAGCGTGTTAAAAAAGGAATTTAAAGTCTTTTGACCCAGATATGGAAATGAGATCTCCATTCCATCGAGCTCATTAGGTAAAAAAAATTATAGACTACGTAGGTTATTACAACGAAGAGAAAGAATGATTCGAACTTCTATCCTAAATGTATTATTAATTACGCTATTATTTAGTTTAAAAACTATAAGTTAGGATTAAAATTTAAGAAAGGCGATGTAATAAAAAAAACTAGTACTAAACTACCTAACAGCTTACAGAGACTTTTAGAGAAATAGAATCATAAACAAATATTAAAAAGCGCAGCGGGCTTTGGGACCAAAACAAAATTTGTTTTTGCGTTGAATTCGTGTTTTAACTCTGCTCTCGAGCTTACACATCCTAAAGTTTTGTGGGAAATTACGTAGTATACTTAGATTACAAAGGAAAAAAGAAACAGTTTCAAGGCATAAGCTTCGTATAATATGTTTATTTCATGTATTTCAACGTAGATGACGTCATGATTCAGACGTCAATAGTTAATTAATTTCATTTAATTGAAAATGTAAAAATAAAAACGAATGCTTTTAATTTAATTACTGAATTAATGACTCGGTAATCTTGATATTCACATAACTGCAACTAAATATTAGGTTAGGCAAAAAAATAGTATTTAAACTTGCACATACATATTATTGCTATTTTTTTATACGAATTTCGATACAACAAGACAACAATTAAAATAGGGAAAAGCGAGATAAAAGATCAACTCACAGATATGAAAAACTGATCTCACTCCAGTTGCGTTGAGTTGCGCTTGTTAATCAAAAAATTAACAAATAGTACATTTTATAAGTATAATATCCTTAGGTTGAACTGTACAATTTTTAACTAAGTATATCTCAACCCTCTCTAACCTAACCTAACTTTCTTTCTCTTCTCTAATAAAAAGAGTAAAGAGTTAGATTTTCTTTTTAATTTCGTCGTAAATTATAAAATACATAATGCCTTTCTAATACTTATACATTTATATTAAACACACGTAATTGTTTGTAATTGTTTTAAAATCGTGATGTCTGGAGGGTTACGGCGAGAAAGGCTGACCCAAAGTAATTGGGAAAAGGTTTCAAATCTTATTTATATCACAAGAAAAATTCAAAAAATTATTTGCATAGTATTTTGATAAACTTTAAGATGAGTCTAGGGCGTTTTTTTTTTCAACAATGAAAAAAGTTTAAACACGTAGTTGGGATTATTTGTACTGAAAATTATTCGCGCAAATGTTACTTATGTACTTGTACTGTGTACTTGCCAATAAAATAAAAAAAAATAAATCATAAGCAAATAAATATGTAAATATTAATTACCCGATGTAGAAAATCACTCGACAGGCGTCGTGCGTGCGGATGACGGATGAAAAGCCCCTGCGGGTTGACGCCGACATCTACATATCTTTGCATAATTTTAATCTCCGGAATGAGTGTACCCGTGCCCTACCAACGTTCTCTTTGTTGTAATTATATAATACACTGGATATATGACGCTATGCCCCGTGCTTAAAGATATTTTTAATGTATTTTTTTAAATGTAGAAAAATCATATAGTAGAATAAACTTAAGACATAGCTATGCGCTTTACATGAAAATTATTATGTCTTAAATGTACGGTAGGTGAGCCAAATACAGCCAAATACAGCCAAATCAAGCCCATAACAGACTTTTGTGATGTCTGACTCAATTTTTTGGACTGAACAAAGGACATGCGCACTACTCTAACCGCTAAGTTTTCAAATTGCTGGCTTTGCCATTGTTATGGTCATAATTTTAGAACATACGTGGGTCCAAAATCAATTTAGGGTGCGGGCATTTGAAAGTCTCTCATCGTTAGACCTGACTCTGATCTTACTTTGCTCTTGAACTATATAACAAATAGTTTCTACTTCTATTTACCTCAATAAGATTCTGGCGTCAGTAATTCCGTAGCGAAATTTTATTTTTTTTGTATCAGAAATATTATAGCACGAAAAAGGAAAAACATTTTATTTTGACTTTGACAAATTACACGGTAGTAAAATTTCATGATCTCGGTAAAGGGACGTAATTTTATTTCCTTGCGAATGGTCAAGGGCGGACAGTTTTGTTGCTTAAATGAAATGTTAAGTCTTTCTAAGGTCAGTGTGATGATTTTTAAACGATCATTTTCAATATTAAATTATCAAATTCGACATCATAAACTTGTTATTATCTAAAGAACTAAATATTTATAATTACAAGTTCGACTTCTTAGGCAGACAATTTTTTTTTTTAGTATGGCCAATTTTTCAGTATGGCAGACATTTCTCAATTCTTTTAACATTATAACTCCAATTACAGACAGTAAATTATTTCCTTGATTAATAAGAAAAGAATTTTGTGACTAGAATTAAATTTATAATTTGGTGACTAGAATTAAATGTATGATTTTATGGCTAGAGTGAAATGTATAATTTTGTGACTAGAGTTAAATGTATAATTTTGTAGCTGGAATTATATTTATATTATTATAAGAATTAAATTTATAATTTTGTGTCTACAATTATATTTATAAATTTGTGACTAGAGTTAAGTTTCTAATTTTGTGGCTAGAATTAAATTTATAATTTTGTGGCTAGATGTAGATTTCCTAAAGGTAATAATGTTTTTAAACAATTTTTAAAGATAAACAATGTTACAAAAATTCCTGGCAAATGGATTTACATAACATATGTAGTGAATCGTAAAATACCGGATATAGGGCAATAATTACCGCCCTCAACTACATGAGTGTCATAAACTATCACAAAGTATTGTTTGAACACGCCCCGCGTAGTTAGAATCGATCGTAGTGGCTCCCACAAGACTTAAATAGACTTCTAATAAAACTGTATACACATATAACACCATTATTAAATACAAAGGTGACAATTTTATAGTATTTTTGATACTACTTTTTTATTTGACCAAATAAAAACTTTTTTTAATAAAAGATACGAGGTATATAATGAAATAACGTTAATATGCTTAAAAAATCAAAATTTGTCGATGTCTAACTATGAACATAATTAAATAAAATAAAATTTAAAAGCTGAAAAAATACATCTAGTTTGGTAGACAAGATGACAGTGTAATTGATATTGAAATTAATCGATATGTTGTGTGACAGACACGTGGGAGAGATTGGATGACTCTGTTTTTAATTAATATTCCCCACTGTCACGAACATACTTGCCATTTTATGTGAATATATAATTCTTAAGATATCTTATTTTCTTAAAAAGATATTAAAATCATCGTCACATCAATTTTCATAACAAAATATTTTGCTATGAAATCATTTACAAACAGTACGTTAATATGTATGTTGGCCTACAAATAACCGGGGCATCGTAATAAAACTAAGAGTCTAAAATAAGCGATCAGCTGTAAGTGCCCAGATCTAATGACAACATCTCATGTCAATTAAATAAAAGAGCAACATGTTTTTTTATCCAACATGAAGACGAAGTATTCAAAAATACAAATGGCAAAAAAAACCTATTCAAGTATTACTATTACGCATAAAAAATATTTTACCAAAATACGAAACAAATATTTATTTCAGTTTAAAAATATAGCTTTGGTATGTAGTATGAACATTTTGTTTTCCTCAAAATTAGCAGAAATATATAATGTATTCATATTCGATGAAAAAAGAAGCAATTTCTAGGAAAAAAGGCAAGTTCAAGGTGATACTTTGTGAGTAACGTCACGTGTTACCATAGAAGGTAAAGTAATATATTATGTAGATTGGCCCCGCCCGAACATGCCCTATTTTAGACGGTACATTTGTACGTAACGATTTTCTACAGTATGTCCAACAAAACTGATATTCATATTATGTTGTATTCTTTATGCTTGGATATTGTTTCATACTAAAAATATAAAGACAAAATATTTTTCTTTCAGGATCATTTTTATCTTAGATTATCCACACAAATATGAGAAAAAAAAACATAAGAAAATAGGAAAACATAAAAAATTACCTACAGCGCATTCTAGAGCATTCTATGTCAGCTAATACGTAAAATATTTTAAAGTAATTCCTTAGAAATTTAATGAGTTTATTCTCGTTTGTATATCATATTTAAAAAAATCATTTGTAATTCCTTAAACTAGTTTCTGATATTCATAATTCTTACCAAAATGATTAGCAAAATAGCAAAATATCTTATATCGATTTATTAAATTAAAAATTATAAAAAGATTACGTTGTGTGTTGGTGACTTGAAATTTTGGTTTTTTATAGGATAAGAAGGTCGCCTGATGTTAAAAGATCATCGCCGACCATGAATATCCGCAACAAACGACCCGTCTCGGCTTTGCTCAGATAGATTGATAGACAAATAAAAAAACTAGCTTATGTTACTCGCGGATAGAAGAGCTTTTTATTTCTCTTATTATATGTATTGTTGACAGAAGTTTTAAAATCGGTTCAGTACTTTTTGAGTTTATCCGGAACAAACAAACAACCAAATCTTTCTTTTTATTTGTATAGATTACAGAAGAACTACAGGTGCATTGCCGGCCTTTCTATAAGGAATACGCTCTTGAAGAAATAGTGTATTCCTCACCAAACCCTGGAGTCTCTATGTTCAATGCAGGTAACACAGTTATTTTCTTATAGTTTTGAACGTCAATTTCATTACAATTTCGGAGGCAGCAAATTCCAGAACCATATTCGCCAAAGTAATTCACTTTAACTTTAAGGCAATCGCTGCCTTCAGAGGCTGTTACATAAAAAAAGAAAATTCAATTTCACTCTGTTTTAGCCGGCAAACGAGATTCAGTATAATGTCACAGCGAGTCTCTGTCACGCCACACTGCCTTCGACGAAATATAAAACGTTCTATATAATCAAGTTACATTTCTTTTTTGAAATTAATAATGCTCTTGAAATAAGGTAATTAATTAAATCGTACCGAAATTGTAATTATGTAAATTAATTTACCAAGTTTAAAAGTATAATTCGACGTTATTTCAAAGTCATACATAATAGAATAGTGTAACATCCACTATATGAGGCCCCAGAGCAGTGATGGTTATGTCACCTAAGTATTTTTTGTTAATATGAATAACGATTATTGTTGTGGGATAAAATAAATATTTTATTTATCATTATTTATTTATTATTTACCTAATAATCAAAGGCCAGCGGTTTGTTTCCACACAAATTGAAAATACGGAAGTCAATATAAATGAGCTTAGTTTATTGCAGACATTGCTTTAAAAAAAAATCCAATTCAAAGAGCTCCTGACCTATTTAAATGAAAAACGGAATGCAAAGAATAAGGGCCAAAGGGGCACAGTATTACATTTTTTTGCGTAT
This sequence comes from Papilio slateri, assembly GCA_018246275.1. NCBI lineage: Eukaryota > Metazoa > Arthropoda > Insecta > Lepidoptera > Papilionidae > Papilio > Papilio slateri. The sequence continues at coordinate 7,748 of DWTW01002052.1, forward strand.
AAAAAACCCCCAAATTCTTATTTAGACGATTGATATCTTTCTTGGAAGCCGTTTTTAAATAACGACTTGAATCGGAAGTATGAAATCTTGTATATTTGAATTCTCAGTGTACAAAAGTAAGAATGACATTTAGTAGATACTAGCTGTTGCTCTCGACTTCGTTTACGAGGAAATTTTGTTATGTGAGAATTGGCGAAACAAAATTAAACAGTGTTGAGGCGACCGACGATGGCTTAAAAACTGGAACATTATACCGGAACAAATTGAAGCGCACGAAAGTGCAAACAATATTTTGGCCGCAACTGAGAACGGATGTAAAGCGGGGCCTCATTGTACCAAAGATTGCTTCCTCGTTGATATGACTATTTGCAAGACAAAGTAGAAAGATTATTTCTATGGCCTAGATTAAAAACAAGAAGGCTTATGATTCAATGCCCTGTGTATGGTTAAGTAAAGTGCTGGAAATATACAAAGTACATCCTACACTCCGCACTTTCCTTGTATTCATGTATGGGTCAGTGGACCACAAGTTTTCAACATCAAGGATATAGTGGCCTTTGTGCTTCCTCTGATCGATTAGAATTTGGAGTGGCATCTACCAAGGTGACAGTTTAATGTCATAGTAGTTTTGCCTGGCTTTAAACACAATTCTAAAGAGATCAGATCTAGGTTATCGCATCATCTACGTTCGTCTGAATTCGATTGTTCATACCACGGAAGTGTGTGGATCGCGGCTATTTAAATGTCAAGAACCTAAGTAACTGTGAGGTACAGTCTTAGGGCGAAGGCTTCTAGCTGTTCTCACATTGATTTTGCGACGATGCTTACGCATGGTCGGTGCGTACTTGCATAGACATAAACAAGTGGCCAAGATCATCCATCAGCAACTTGGCTTTAAATATGCCCTTGTGGATACTGAGGTACAGTATTAATAAGACCAGCCATCGCCAGTTCTGGAAAATTTAAAATAGTCATGTTCTACTGGGACCGATCTATTATCACAGACAGGACTATTATTGCCAATAGACACCCACATTGTGATAATACATCGATCTGCGAGTCGTATTGTATGAGTCGATATCACTGTCATGCACGAGGAGAATCTCGTGAAAGCTAAGAAAGAAAAGTTGATGAAATACTCAGATTTGGCTCACGAGATTACCGCTATGTGGGTTATGAAATGAACTGCCAATATTTCGGTAGGTCGAATAGCTGCTCGACTATTCTTCGAGAAATTGGTCGAGTAGTTTATCAAGTAGTTATTCGAGTACTTGTTCGAGTAGTTGGTCGAGTAGTTGGTCGAGTACTTAGTCGAGTAGTTGGCCGAGTAGTTGACTGAGTACTTGCTTAAGTAATTCGTCGAGTAATTCATCGAGTAGATTGTCAAGTCGTTGGTCGGATAGTTTGATGAGTAATTCGGCGAGCAAGCGGTCGAGTAGGTGGTTGAGTAGTTATTCAAGTAGTTGGTCGGGTAGCTTGTTGAGTATTTGGGCAGCGAGCGGTCGAGTAGGCGGTCGATTAATTATTTAAGTAGTTGGTCGAGTAGTTGGTAGGCAGTCAAGAAGTACGCCGATTAGAAAGTCGAGTAATTCATCGAGGAGTTAATCGAAAAGTTAATTAAGTAGTTGCTTGTGTATTTGGTCGATTACTAAGTCGAGTAGTTGGTCGAGTAGTTGGCCAAGTAGTTAGTCGAGAAGGCGGTCAAGTTAGCGGGTGAGTAGTAAATTAAGAAGGTGGCCGATTAGTAAGTCTAGTAATTCATCTAGTAGTAATCTAAGTAACTGACTGAGTAGTTGCTTGAGTATTTAGTCGAGTATTTCAGATTCGAGGTCCGTGGACAGTAAAGTCGATGATCTAGTAGAAATTCGAGTAATTCATCGAGTAGTGAGTCGAGTAGTTGGTCGAGTAGTGAATCGAATTGTTGATTGGATAGTCGAGTAGTGGGTTTAGTAGGCGGTCAAGTAAGCGGTCGAGTAATAATTCGAGTAGGTGGTCGATTATATATGTATATGGTTCAGCAGTTGGTCAAATAGTCTAGTAGTTGGTTAACTATTTGGGCAAACAAACGGGTGATTGTAAATTTTCACAAGTAAATTTTCGAGAAATTGGTCGAGATTGTTTAATAGGTGGGTAGTATCTAATCTAGTAGTCTAGTATCTAGTAGTGCTTACTTCACTGTTCACTACCGTCCAATCCTCTTCCCCTTCCCATTCTATCCTTATTAGTAAAGAATGGGAAAGGAAAGAGGACTGAAATTGAGCCTCCGGCACCTCACTCGTCAGACGAAACGCAGAAGCGTACTTCACGCCTGTCTTCTGTGAGGTCGTGGTATTTCACCGGACGAGCTGGCCCATTCGTCCAACAGACGTTACCGTTGCGGCCTCTACACTGTTAAAATTTATAAAAAAAGTTTTTCTTAAAAAAATATTAAACAGGTGTGTTGAGATATGTATAGTAACTTTTACCTTTATTTTACTATCTTTCTATTGTAATGGTTTACGTTTACGTTTTTGAGTGAAGCTCTCAACGGAGATATTTAATAAATAATGTATCGAAGAGCGCTAGTGGATGGCGGATTAATATTTTAAAACGCTCGCTTTTGACCGGCAGGTATCAATTTCAAGAACGTGACTTTATAAAACATCGAGTTCACTCCAGCTTGAGCAGTTTCTAAAGGTTTTATTTTGTGTCGTATATATTTTTTTACCAGAGTATACGACGCCCGTGACCTAAAGTACAAGTCATATCATGCACAGTTCTGTCTGACTCACATATTCGTGTCGATGATGTGTATTAAAGACAGGAGTTGTGGAAAAGTATAAATAGGATTTTGAGTTACATTAATTAATTGTTGAATAATGCAGCACTTAACTAGTAAAACATCCGAGCGGCCTCGCTGTTGCACGAAAGTAGAGGTTTACTTTGGTGTTTCGCCGGGTGAATGAGAAGAGCACAAACTTAATCTCCTTTTCATTATCTTCTCCTTTTCTTGTCCTTCTACTTCTTCTTATGCGATGGTTGTCGCGGACGCAAATCGACAGGGGATGAGCCCATACACTAGGATATTAAATAAAACCATAAAGTTATTGTTTTTTTTTCTAGCTGTACTACTATTGAACTCTTTATATATATAGGATATTCATATATCATGAATTGTTAGAGTAATTGAGTAGTGATCAAAACCATTGTCAATAAATATAAATCCTATGCATACGAAAGCACGAACAACTCGAGGGCGTTATGATTTCATCTCCATTCAAATATTTCCCGTTGCTCTGCACCTGGAACGTGATGTTGGCGATTGAACCGCCGTGAATACTAAGCGACCGCGCGAAGAAGCGCGCGGCGACCGGCTTCGGCACTGGATTGAACGTTCTGTATTCGGGAACTTGTGCGATAATCATTTATCTTTTTCTATTTGCTATTTTACTTTTCTTAATCAGTTTCGTTGACAACTCATCGTCATCGTACAATGTTGAAATTATCCTTTAATCCTAACTTTAATCCTAGCTACGCGTCTGCAGCTCTACTGGCTTAAGGCTGTTCGTCGATGTGATCACTGAGTCCGGTGATTGCTCCTTCTCATTTCGGTCGGTGTTTTTTGTCCTTTACTCTTCACGTATGGAAATGATCATTTTAATGAGGAACTGATAGTTTTAAGTTCATGTAGGTAGGTAGGTATAGGTATAGTAGGTAGGTATAGGGCTACTACAGATGCACTTAAAACCATCAGGACCAACTAACACCGAATATTAAATGAACGTACTACAAGTATTTGTACTTAATGTTTAAAGATAAATAAAACTTTTAACAAAAAAACAAAACCGACTTCAAAAAAAACATAAATGCACTAAAAAGTGAAAAATA
>DWTW01002053.1:0-11614 GCA_018246275.1 Papilio slateri
ATGTTTTATTTTCCATATTATATGTAAACAGCTTCATAGGATCCATTTTCAAAAGTTTTCAGTCAAAAAATAATTTGGATAATAATAAACATATTAGGTATAATTAATCTATCTTACTTGTTATTACGCTACCACCATCGCTCTCCGGTGCCATCCACGAAAGGGTAACTGATCTAGAGGTAATTTCTTGTACTACAACGTTTTGAGGTTGAGACGGTGGAGCTAAAAATGTTAATAAAATTTATACTATGAAGAAATATCACATACCACACAATTAATAAGATACTTCGAGATATGAAAGCATCAAAAACAATATCAGAGTAAACCATTTATATCTCTCGATAAATACTTTTTATAAATGTGTTTTTAGTATTTTTTTCAAATTTAAATACTTCATTATTTTTTCATTATATACAATAATATATGGTTTTGTTAATATATGATAGCAGCTGCAGCAACTGTTGCACGAGGAGGCCCCTCTGCTCGGATAAGTAACACGACTTTGTAGAATACGATCGTGAATTAAACATATTTATATTGTAGCTTTTTGTATGATCAGTGAAGTGTCACCGGCCTCATTCCCTTCCCATTTCTTAAGTCTCTTCGTTTCCTTATCCAGTTTTCTCATCCCTTCTACAAAAAGACTGGTAAAGCATCCGTAAACCGTTATATTCTGCTGTGGATGTTAATGGTTCTGTTAATGTGGAAGTTAAAGCAGTAGTCATATGACTATTAATCTATTGACATATCGTTTACCTCCTATATGTATATACTATTTGTTTCTAGACTATTTTCGTCCAATAGCATATTAAGCCTGCATCTTAAAAACCTTCTTTGATAAGGTCCTTGTATAATACGTATACGCTATAATAATTTACCAAAAAGGAAAGGATAATAAATAATAATACATACATAAAGATTTCCCAAGAGTGATTTCTTGTTCGGGAATGTAAGGTAAACTCACACCGATTTCATTCCTAGCGCATATTCTCAATTTGTATGTCATATTTGTTTGCAGTTTTTCTATTCTGGTCGTAGTGTTTGTAACGGTAGCTACTTGTTTCCATTTTTTGCCTTCTTTTATTTCTACAGTGTAATCCAGAATGGCGGAACCACCATTTCTTTCAGGTGGAGACCAAGTTATAGTTACAGAATCAGTAGTTATGCCGTAAATACCTAACGGACCCAATGGTGGCGATGGAACATCTATAAAACAAATATTATCATTAATATAAATGTAATTTACAAATAAAACAAAATATGTTTATAATAGTTTAAATGTCTTAATATTAGGTTAATAGTTTTTACTCACCCAAAGCTGTCCTTATTACAATTGTCTCACTTTCCAGAGCCTCGGAGAACCCTATCGGGTTTTTGGCCATTATTCGGAATTTATAATTATTTTTTTCATCCAATCCTTGAATACAATATGATGTAACTTCATTATCAACATCAGCTACCTTAACCCATTGTCCCATTTCCGTTTCATATTTTTCAATTGCGTATTTTGTTAAATCAAGGCCGCCATTGTCAGAAGGTGGTTTCCATTCTATTGTGACTGATTCTTTACTTATTTCCTTAATAACGACAGGTCCTTTTGGTTTACTTGGTACATCTGTAAAAAAAATACATTTTTTAGGTTTTGTATTCCATTACAAATTAATAACATATACAGAAATTTCGACCGGGCTTTTCAAGTATTAAATCGTTTAATACTTGTACTTGCCTACTGTACAAGTACCTAAGCTGAATGCTATAAGTATGGTTCTTTGTTTTTTCATAGGGTGTAGTTGTGACGCGTACGGACAGCGGACGGGCAGTGTTAGAAAGTTAAAAATAAAAAAGTTTAAAATAATTTCCTTAACTATTTTAAGATTAATGTTAGTTCGTAGTGTGTTTGTACGTTTATTTAAACGTATCGTTGAACCCTAAAACTGTAACTATCAATGTAAATATTACAATCTTACATCTTAATTATTTAGTATTCTAGTTTTAAAAATTGTATAATTTAACTTACCGTAAACACTTAAGGTGACGTCAAAAGAAGTAGAGCCAGCCTTATTGAAAGCTTCAATTGTATATTTAGCGCTGTGGGTCCGTTGAACTTTAGCAATGTTTATCACGCTAACATTATCATACATTGATCTCTGAATATCATTTGAATCGTCTATCTTAATCTCATTTCTATACCAAACAATTTCTGGTTTAGGTATACCTTCAATGGTAGCAGTTACTGACCATTGATCATCGACTCTTAGTTTTTGCGTTGTCTCAATTGCCGATATATGTATGATAGGTTTCTGTTGAACTCCTAAGATACATGATGTTTCTACTACACCATAATCATTAGTCGCCACACATTTGTACTCTCCTTGAGCCTCTTCTTCAACTGATATAACTAAGGTTGCTACTCTATTGACATATGTAGCTTTAGAAGTATTAATTTTTTTTCCATCTTTCAACCATGTAACTTTTGGTTGGGGCATGCCTCCAAATATACAAGTTAATTCTACTTGTTCATTTGGATTTCCTATCACATCTTTAAGAGGTTTCTCTACAGAGGGAGGTTGTTTTATTATCTTTTTTTTTATTAAAACAAATTCAGAGCATTCTGACGATTCACTTACACCCACTTCGTTAATTGCAAATACTCTGAATCTGTAATCAGTATCAACCTTCAAATTTTTAATATAAACTTGAGTTTTCGTGATATTTTCAATTGATATCCATCTAAAAAAAAATAGCATAAAATAAACACAAACTAAAATTAAATAGGTTATGATTTCATTTTGCAGGACGAAATCTGTTTAAAAATTTAAGCTAATAAGAAGGCTCCAGCTTCTAATAAGGAGTTGTAAGATATACAATTTAATAATTGTAAATTTTATTTTAAAATCTTAAGTACTAAATAAATATCCGAAGGTCTTACTCTGATGTATTCTTTTCTTGATATTCAACAATGTAATATGTAACATCTGAAAATCCATTGCGTTTTGGTTCTTCCCAAAATATATTAATAGAATAGTCATCAACCTCCAATACGTAAGGTTTTCCAGGTGGAGATGGAATATCTGCAAAAATATATTGAATATTATATATTCACTATTCAATATTCACAAGAAAATAGTCAGTTTGTTACTGAAGCTATTTTTATTATAATCTTAACTTTACATTACCTGTAATGACGACCTTTATATCAACCTCTGCTTTTCCGCAGTTGTTTTCTAGACGAAGTTTGTAAATGCCTGCGTCCGTATTCTCAACTTTTTTGATAGTAAGATAAGCAGATTTTGAATCTATGTATGGTTTTGTATGTTTTGATCTTTTTACAATCTTATAATTAACTATCCATTCATCATTTGGCTTAGGAACTGCTTCGTAACTGACACTTATTGTTACGTCATTTCCTTTTTTTATTTTATATTCCTTTATGTAATCTATGATTTTAGGAGCGAATTCTGCAACTAAAAAATAAATATAAAACATTAATAAACGTCAACAAATAAATCTAAAACATCCAAAAAATGTCTAATAAACTTAAATTTTAATTTCACCTTCTACTTTTAATTTTGTTGAACATATTGCATCTAACAATAAACAAGAATATTCGCCTTGGTCTTCTTCCAAGCATTTTCTAATAATTACAGTTCGCTTTTTACCATCAGATATCAAAGTACACTTTTCTGTGTCTTCGATTTTGTTCTTCCGTCTTAGCCAAGTAACATCATATTGTTCATCTGGTACTTCAACGGTTAAATATGCATCTGCGTATGCAGGGACTATGATGAATTCAGGTAGACGCATGGTAAAATCTATTGATGGTGTTTCAACAGTGAGAGTAGCCGTGCATCTATCATTACCAACTACGCATGTATAATTACCACTGTCACTATCTTCACAGTCATAAATCTTTAACTTCTGTTTTTTACCATCTATTGTGAGTTGAATATGATTTGAAAATTGTATTTCTTTGTCGTCTTTATACCACTGCACTAAAGCATCACCTTTTGTCAGTTCGATTTCAAATGTTGCCTTATTACCTTTGTTTACCCTTTGATTTTGAAGACGTGATATAATCTCGGGTGGTAATTCAACTACTGTCACTTCCGCAGTACATGAATCATCACGCAATACGCAGGTGTATTCACCTTCATCATGTACTGAAGTATTCCTTATGAATAATTTTCGAACATTACCCCGATTTTCAAAATCATATTTATTCTTTTTGGGTTTAATTATTTTACCTTCTTTTTCCCACAATACATCTGCGGTTTCTGAATTTATTTCTACTTCCAAAATTGCAACATCTTTTTCTTTAACTTCGAAATCTTGTAATTTCCTTATAAATTCAGGAGTAGTTTCATGAACTATTAAGTCTGTGCTGGTTTCTTGGTCTTTTACGACACATTTTATCGTCCCCGTATCGGTAAGTTTAGTTTTCTTAATTTTCAATTTATGTATTCGAGACTCTTGTATGATTTCCCTGTGATCCATTCCACTTAACTCTTTGTTGTTGTGGTACCATTTTGTAGAAACTGTGTGAGAAGTTTCACATTCTAACATAACTAGTTTTCCTTCTTCTACTTCATAAGATTTCTTGAGATTTTTAACAAATATAACTTTATCTACATCAATGGTAACGCGAGCTCCATGAGATGCTTTACCAGCGCTATTGGATGCTACACATTTGTAATCACCAGAATCAATTTCAGAATCTACATTACGTATGACTAACTCGATATTTTCACCATCAAATGTTTGGGTAATAGTATCTGAGGGCGTTATTACTTTATTATTTCTGTACCAGGTAATACTGGGAACCGGATTTCCGGTTACTTTGGCTCTTAATTTTATAGTACCCTTTTCGTTGACAGTTATTTCTTGGAATCTATGAAGAAACAATGGAGGCTCTGCATCTTCTTCAGTAGGTTCTGAAAGAAAAACATAATTAACATAATAAATATAAGAAAGAGAATCATCGAAGAAGAGTAGAGAGAAGAAGAAATATGTCATAAATCTAAAAATGATCTCATATAAATTATCTTTCGGTTAGAAAGATTTTATAAAATGGAATTCACTTTTCATTATACTTTTAATGGATTTTATTTATTAATGGACTTTTCTTAAAGAAGTGAAAAATGTCTAATACAGGGCGCTGGAAATGACGTGTACTACGGAACACCACAGATTCCTTGGCCGAAAATACGATGATAAACATAAAACAGTTGAAGTGATCTCTAAAGTTTAAAAGCTCGATAGTCATGCTATTTTATTAAGTAACACCCTATTAGCTGTATTCATTGGCGGATTCAGGGGGTAGGACTAAGCGATTCAAGCCCTCCCACCCAGCGTCTAGATCAGAAAGCTTCCGTGGCACATTTTAAAGTCAACTTGATAATTATCCTTAACCTTATCTTATCCTTAGCCTCGGGGTTTATAATTAGATCTCGCACCAAGTTCTCTAGTGTTTTATTAAGGTCATTAAAGTCTTATATTGCACTTTTGTACGCAGTGTCCTCGAGTATGCTTCACAAGTGTGGAATCTGAGATATGCTGTCTATATATCGCGACTTGAGTCCATTCAACGAAGATTTGTAAGATATCTTCAATACAAAACGCACAAATATGACACAGACTATTTAGTCCGATGTAAGCATCAGCACCTTTTGCCGTTAGTTATGAGAAGAAATATAGCGGATACAACTTATCTAATGAACATAGCCAACGGAATGGTTGACTCTTCATTGCTCCTTGCCAAAATCAACATAAATATCCCTAGAATAACGTCAAGAGGCAACCTTTATTTATCTGTACCACGTGCCAGGACTAATTTAAGAGATAACGCGTTCTTTTGCAGAGCAATTAGACAATTCAACTCAATAGTTAAACAGAACCCGGAAATAGATTTATTTAACACAAAGCCCATTGAAGTAAAGAGCAATTTAAGTACAGAATTTTTCGGTAGTCCACCTCGCTAGCTTTTTCTTTTTATTTACTTATTTTTGTTAAAGTTTTTCTTAACATTTTTTTTTCTTTGCGATTATGTTTTTGTTTTTAATTTTTATTTGTATAGCCATATGTGAAAACTTACTTGCCGTTTTGTCTACCAACAATATATTTAAGCATATGTTTATGTATATGAGCACTAGTTTTCCATGTTAACAATAAAATAAAATAAAATAAATAAATAATTTAACCGTTTTTGCTAGTTTCCGAGTAAAAAAAAATCGAGCATTCTTTCTCAAAACTCGACTCCCTGTTGGTCTAAAGATAAAAAGTAGATCGTAAATAAATTAATACAAGAAAAAAATCTTTCAATACAAACAATAATTTATATATAATTAAGTTCTTTACGTAGTTAACAATTTTCAAACATAATACTCATGCCACCCTTTCCGTTTGCTATTATTTTTTCCAATCTTTTTACCACCTTTGAATAATTCTATCATGGCGTAATATATGTACATAGTAAGATAATCTTAATTTAAGCCTTTCTTCTTAGGGACGGGTAATGCTGACTTCTTACCTTCGTAGTCGGTGGTTGTACATACATATGTCATCGTCAGATCGTGGACTTCGTTAGTTTATATTCTCACTAGGATATTATAAAATGACGTCAAATTGTAAGCAGAACGAATCATTGTGAAATGTCTATGCAATAGCGTTAAGATACATTAAAGTTTGGTGTGGGCGTGTACAGGGTAGGTGGAGTGTAGGTGCATGTGCATGTTTGCTGTTTTGTCACCAGAATAAAAAGAAATGGTAGTATGGAAACTGTTCTTAATTCATATAATGTAATGCAAACACATACATATAGAGCCTTTATGAGTACATCGATTAAAAATAATTTAGAACATCGCAAATAAATTACAACACATCATTTGCAAACAAAAATAAATAACATACAGAAAGTTTAGGTTTTTTTTAGGTTAGGTTACGCCGTCATTTTTTGCCTCTTCGTTTGGGTTTCTTTTTATCTTTTGCTTTTGGTTTCGGTTTTTTTCGACCCTTTGGCTTAGTAGGAGTACTTGTAGGTACTTCTTTTTTAATTTCTGTACTTTTGATTGCCTTGGCTTTTTCTGCTTGTTTGGCTATTAGGGCTTTTTCAACCTTATCCTTAGCGATTCTGACCGCTTCTTTTAATTTTTCTTGTGCGGCTTTAGCAGCTTCTTCTTTTAGTCTTATTTGCCTTATTTTTTCTGCTTCCATGTCCCGTATCATATTTTCCAAACTGGCGATGATGTTAGTCGCTGTTTTAGATGCAAACTCTTCAATTTTACGACCGCCTTGTCCAGTTAAATACCCAATAGTAAACGGCGGTGCCATTTCTATTTTTGCATATTGCCACGCAGTACCAATAGCAGGCTTTACGGCTTTAGCAGTTACTAAAATTGTATAGAATTTTTAAGTATGATAGATCAATGCTATACTGGTTTAGAGTGTAGCATGAATAAGGTCCAATAATATATTATCAAGTATTACATCTAAACATTCAGGTACAACAACAAAGGAAGTCTATTTATAGGTGAATTGTGTAGTTTATATTCTCTTCTTCATTAATTTTTTTATATTACATTTTTAAGCTTAACGCGTAATATATTTAACTAATTAGCTTAAGAATTTTATAAAGTCAAAATAAGAACAATGGTAGCTTAACATACTTTCTCTTTTTTCATTTTGTCCTTCGCACTTTGTAATTCTTTTTCGAGATATTCGATTTCTTTAGGTAACTGGCGATCTCGAAGCGTAGTTAATTTAGTCTCTAAATTTTCCGTTGCATCATGAAGCGCATATTCGGCCCTTGTAACTAAATTATTGTCTACAAGACGTTTGGCTGATGTTTCTATAATATAATTTTTTGATCCACTCCATAATTTAGCTATAGCTGGTCGAATAGTTTTAATAGAAACTGTAACAAACGGACTAATGATCAATATATGCAAATCTCATACATTAACCAGAGATCAAATCTCGAATTAAATACAAAGTAATCAAATTTAAATGAATAGGATATTGGTATAGATTTTTAAGACTATATCATGATTTCATTTGCTTCAGTTTCTTTTTCAACCCTCATCCCGCAGACTAAATAAATACAATGACTTCCATTTGTACGTTCCTTGCACACTTTACTCATCTTCCATATTTATTAATTCACACATTAATACTTTGTAATTACTTACTCTAAAAATAACCATTTTTGATTGTCATTTATGGTTTGTATATGTTTGCCTGTTAGGGTCGTTTAATGGTTTGTATATGTTTGGATGTAGGTTGTTAGGGTCTACCAAGATTGCTTTTCACTTTTGAACTATCGATTTGGTTCTTTTGAGCTAGTCATCAAATTAATTATTTAAATACTACGAAAAAACATACCCAGAGCGAAATCGATCGCTATCCTTGTTATTCTTGCCATTTATTCTAAGGTCTTAATAATTCCAATTACCCAGAAGTTTATATTTTAAATAAATGAAGAAAATAATTGTTATTTTATCAATAATAATGACATTTGCTTAACTTCAAAAAAGTTCATATAGTCATTTATTTTTTAAATTAGAATTGAGGTTGTATGACAATTTCTTAAATATTAAATATATTTTGTGCTCAATGATCTTATTTCTTGAGAGTTTTGCAAATATTTTTACTTATTACAGACTATTATCGTTATTTGTACTTTATGGTATTTTAAGGTATCATTAAAAGAATAAGTTGCGAACGTCATTTTAAGAGTTCCACCATGTTTAAAAGTTGGAATGTGATATCCCGTTACAAACTTGATTTGAAAAAAATTAAAACAAAACATAACATTGCGCAGGAGTGTCAAGGGCTTGTAGTTTTTTTATACTGGATGGAAAATCGAAATCGCTGATTTAAGATTATAATGCTATTGATGACAAATTGTATATTTTAGGTACTTAATCACCATTCATAGTAAATAACGATGTTCATCGTTTTTAGTGATATTCCTCGAAAGGGGATGAAGCATGGGTTGAAAATTTGTATAAAAATACGATACTGCTGCCGAATTTATATTTCAACTAAGTAATATAAATGAATTGAAGTAATTATTTGATACGAACAAAGTCATAAGCAACAGTTAGTGTAAAATTTAATAATATGCAACAACTTTAAATCGACCCCTTAGGGTACATAATATTATAGTTTGTTGGTGAGTCTATTTTGTACGGCGATCACTTTTAACAATGCAAATATACCGTTAGGTAACGACATAATATTTAGTTAGGAATCATGATACTCTTACTGTTTACACGGAATTATTATTAACAATACATGAATTTCACATTAAACGTTTGCGTACATCTTTAAACATTACACACAAAAGGTTACATTCTTAGAGCTCTGCTTCACTGACTGGGACGCCATAACGAAGTCGCCAGCGAGTCAAACCTGGCTACTTGTAAGGCAAGTTTACATTTTAGTGACAACGTCGCCAGGCCACCAAGTATCCATTCGCCACGCAGGGAGCCGTAGCTCGTGGCCACGTTTCCTAATTGGACGTCGCTACATCGTGGCCAAGTGAGTTATCTACCTACCATATATTACGAGGCAGAGCTCTTATGGTCGTATTATTGCTGAACTCAAACTAAATATTATAACATTTCCTGTTGTTTTCATACTATCTAAAATAACTATGTACGTAGATTCTTTAGTCATGAAAATAAGTGCACATAATGCCCATATGTTGCCAGATTGAATTATGGTAAAGGTTCTATATGTAAGATGTAAGATTGTATATTACAGATTCGATTACTCATACAAAACTTGAATCTCAATTTTTAAAACCACGTACTTAACCATATGTTGACTCGAAATCACTTCCAGATAATTTATATTAATGTCGAATATTAATCAGTAGAATATTTCCTACCAAACCAAGCAAGTACTTGCGGCATTTCATAAGCGGTATATATTAATGCGTTTTTTTAGCCGAATTTTCGGTCGACGAGATTTTTTTCTTGAACATTCCTTGAGTATTGAACCTGTTTCAACAAAAATTTATGCTTATATTTGGATTGCAATGAATTGACTCATACATTTGTAACAATAGAAGAGCGTTATTTGATGTTAAATTTATTTATATAGTGTACACAGTTCATACTTTAAACTTATTTGTCGAATTTGAGCAGATTTTTTTGTCAATACGCGCCTACTAATATGCATAAGTGTACAAATATTTATGTTTTAAAAGTATAGTTATGGATTACTGGGTGTTCAAGGCATACATTTTTAGGGATATTACTGTACCATAAAAAAGTTGCACGTACAATAATATCATACACAATGACGCAGACAAGACACGCCTGATACGCCTATGAAACACGAAATATGCTAATCTTGACTCATAAGAAGATATTTGTGACACAAATACCTTTGTTTTCCGCGCACTACAGATGAGAAAAGTCGACGTGGTTGATTCTAAACAAAGTGACAAGCCTACCGCCTTCATCATGAATCCGTATAATAATATATTACAAAAAGTATAATGTCTGTACTTCGCTATCGACATATAAAAAATCGATAATATTTGCGACTATAAGATCATGTACCATACATGTATTCTGTTCCAAAACTGGATTGGCGATTATTTTTGTTCATCATACGTTAATAATGAATTTCCACGTTACAGGAAACCAAAATTTTAAAACGTATTCTTAGAACTCGTTATGTAGCCTAAGACGGTCAAAAACTCTTAGTAGCAAGCGTCTCATTATACGAATCACAAACAGTATGTTATCCGTGATTATTTAAATTTTCATCAGGTACAGTTATTTCTTTCGTAATACCTAATTTACTCTCGCACTTACAAAATCTCGCACCGGATAATATGTACTGATGGAATTTACTTTCTTTAGTCTGTGCTCTTAATGTAGATAACAAATCTAAATTACTATAAATGTACCTGGCCACGAAATTCCCAACGCTACTTTTCATAAAAAAAAATAACTTGTCATGCTCGGTACGCTGTGATTGATTTGATGGCGTTAAAGCTTAATATTCAACTTAGATTATTCTGAATATAACAGTTCAAGTCATTTGTATTAAAAGAACAATTTTGAAATTGGTTGTTTGCATGTTTGGCGTCTAACTGTTTTTGATTGTGTGTTTAATATGTATACAACACAACAATCATAAAAAACATAATGACTACGATTATATAATATTTTTTTTAACAAAAACAAACCGACTTCAAAACCAAAAAATGCACCAAAGAGCCAAAAATCATTTTTATTTTCGAGTCGGTGTCAGTCTAGGTAGGTCTGAAACTAGTTAAACGTGAGATGTGTATTTTAGTGCATTAAGGTCATTAGATAGGTATTTCCATATCATATAAAAAATGATTTGTAAAATAGTTTTCTTTCGGCGTTCTCATATATTTGTATTTCTTTGGTCGTGGTTTCGAATCCGCCATTCGACTATTGTCGTGAACCAACCAAGTTTAAAACTTCGTTATCTACTAATATTACTACTACTTATATTTCATATATATCCCCGAGGATTGGCGTCAGGCAGGCATTCATTACCTTACTCGTCAGACGAAACGCAGAATACTTCTACTTCACGCCTGTCCTCTGTGAGGTTTATAGTTTTATTA
>DWTW01002054.1:0-11614 GCA_018246275.1 Papilio slateri
AAAATTCATTCAAATCGGTTCAGCCGTTTAGGAGGAGTTCACTGTCAACACACGTACAGAAGAATTATATATATACAGATAAGCAACCCTGGCAATAAGGTTAGACACCTACCCTTCTTACTGAGAGGATCATCGCGACGTCTGTTTTTGCCGCCAAATATGGAAGTAGAAACATTCCCATGGCACAGCTTTAAATATGCCGCTGTCTAGTAAATTGGTTGGGCTACTGAGAATCAGTATTTTGCTTGTCAAGGTAACCAGCACAAACCTGGTGGTCTGCAGGATTTCGTAATTTAAAATACTTTTTAGCGATGATAGAAGTACAACTATAATAATCTGATCAACATCTTACTAGTCACATCATTTATGAAAATTTAATTTTTTTTTCAACATGGAAACTCCTATGATCTGTCAAACCTTGGTAATGACGGCAAAATGACACACGCACTGCCAAGGCTCCCAGAGGGTACACCGACGATTTGGTTAAGGTTGCGCGAGTTTACTGGCTAAAAGCGGGGGGACCGACCTTTGCTGGCTGAGGGAAGCGTCTAGCAGTGGACATCAAATCCATAATTGTCACGAGTACTATAATTCTCTTTAATATATTATCTGAAAATAATAATATAGGAGATGGTAACAGAAAGAAAAACACAAACTGCGTATTATTTAGATCATTTATTTAAAACACAATTACACAGAATTTATTGAAAGAACAATAAACACGTTATATACAGAGTAAATAGCAAATATACAATTTTATATAAAACGTCGAAGTGTGTGTGTGTGTGTATATACATACCTATCTATAAATATGGTTATAGGATTCGTTTTTGGAAATGTTGTATCATTAATATTGATAAAAGTTAGTCAATTACACTCATAGACTACATTAGGACGAATAAGGAAAACATTGGATTTTTGACGATGAGAAGGAACTAAAGTTTTTACGTTTTTTTTTTAAATTACTACAACCGCTTCTCTATTTTTTCGCCTGTCCTGATACGAGTTTATACCATTCGACGAGGATCATGTGTTGCTTCTAATATTAAACTTAGAAATAACTTGCAATATAATTTTACAGCTCGATTGCATTTATTATTTCACTCATAGATTATTCCTACCATAATGGATTTTTAAATGAGAAATACTAGTGCTTGACCACAATACCACCTAATTACGGGCCGATATGATCGGAAGATGACATGCACTAGTTTAGACAATGGTTGTAACAACAGATTAAGATAAAATAAATCATATTGTAAGAAATTATTAGGTCTTGAGTTCTTTGCAGAATTCTGAATAGCGCATTAGGCCCTATTTACCAAAAGAATTTATTGACGTGTAAGTAATTTTTGAAAATTTCCAGATGGCGTTCGCTCCTCTCCAAAATCTTTTCAGTTCTATATGGTTATATATAAATTTCATTTATAGATCAGCTTGTAAAGTTATTTCATGTCAAGTAACTGATATTATTAATTTGATTTCTACAAATCGTGTTATACTATATTTTTATTTATATATTTAAAATTCAATTACAATAAATACTATCATATATTTTCTACGTAATAGCTAAACATTTGATACAAAATGTGGATAGTATATACAGTACACTATCTGAAAACAGATCCTGTTGAAGCGTACTCAGACATTAAATGCATAGAAAATTTTCCAACGTCATACAAAGCTATAATATTTATTTAAACGATTTTTTTAATAGATTGTGTTGATATATTCATTCATTATTATTTTTAGATAAAAACTCAAAACTAAAAGTATGTCGAATTATATCTTACAAATGAATTAGTTGCGTTTATATGAAAAGCTACGAACGTTAATATCAAAAAAATCTAGATGTTTCTACAAACTTCTATTTCAAAATACATGCTTAGCGTAAATTGACATTTAAAAGGCCCCGCCAAAAATAACATTACCAATGTCCAGTGTGTTGCCAGGTTCATCGTGTAAAACTTCTAAACATTTTACATTTTTTACTCTCCCTAATCCAATATGATTATTTTTAATAAAAAATCTTCCATTACAATTAAATATTTTTTTAAACATACCATTTAATAGTATCATCTATATTTCTTAAAATTAAAACATTTCCTTTCTTTTACAAATATTTACTACCATTTAATCGAGAAAATGTAAACTTTTCATAAATTTCTTATCAATGTCTAACGAATTTTTTGCTTATTACGAAGGTATTTAATACGCAACTAGCTTTTTATGACCTTGTATTATATTTTTTACTTAGACAAATTGCAAGCATTACAGAGCGTAAGCTTTTATATTTAAAAGAATTATTACTCACATTACTAACATTTCACAAAGACTCGTATGTAAAAAATATTATAAGAAAAAGTAATTTTGGTCCACTTGGAGTCGAATATTGAGGTACCAGTTAACTACGGGTGTGTTTTTGTAACAGAAATAAAAACCCGAACCGCTTTCCACCTAAGACAATGGAAGAAAATAATTATTCATGCATGTGTTAGAACATCGACATTAGTATTCTTATTTCAAGATTTCCTACGAGCCTCAAATATATAATACATACGACTATAGTTATACTAGGATGATAATTACCCTAGAAATTATTTTAAATATCGCGTCATATCAACGTGGCCAGCGAAACAAGGTGAATAGTGTCAACACGCCTACACACATTTTTTTTTAAATATATTACAGTAAATTTTTATTTCGATTTCTAAACTACAAGAACTAGTAGGAAGAAATGGTAGTATAAATTTAGGAATCGTGTTGTTTTCTAAACAGTTTTAATTTGTATCCATCGATAAAGTCATCAGTGTTGCTATTAAAATTATTACTTACAATATGATTTGTTAAATAAACCCATTTATGAGTGGATATTTTCTGGATCGTGGTCTAATTTGTGAATAATTTCGAAGAAAGAAACATATAAACATTGAAATAGGTAGTTTTACTTATGTACCATGAACTTTGGACCAAGAAATGCTACCGCTATGTATCCTTGAGTGAAACGACAGAGGTATCAAGTATCAAGCACTATCATATCCTCACTTGGTACAAGTTGATTTGTTTACATTCTTTATTTCGTTTCGCTGGCCTTACTACACTCATTATAGTTTCACAATATCGAAATTTTAAATCACGGTATTGTTTTACTAACAATTATATCTATTTATCACAAATAAGTTAAGAAATTATATTAACAAACTCTTGTGTTCATTTTAATAACAATACTTAAACTTTTTGCTACGATAATTAGTCTATAGTTAATAGAAAGAATCGTTAAGCGTCCCGGCCTGCATTCGTCCGGTCGTTACATTAATATTTTCATAGCTACCTCCATTCTTAAAAGTTGGGGCAGTTTTCGTAATTCGATTGATCGTGTTTGGTACTACAAACTTTTTATTTTATATTTTAAAATATATCATAGAAATAATTATTTTTGTTGTTAATTATTTAGTTTAGTAACATTTAAAGTATTTATATCAGACAAAAAAAAAACTTTAAAATTAGATTAATGCAACTAGTTCGAGACTTCAGTTTCTAAAATGGCATCTAATAGAATATCATACAGGTATTAGAGGTTGAATAAATTATCAAATACATTAAATTAATCGTATGATTAATTTCTCGAATCGTATTGGTCTACTGAAAAAAATGTGGAAGACAAAAAAAGTTATTGTAATACATTCGTGATGACTGTCTAAAACTTTCTGATAACAAAATTATATTACGAAGAATACATAATAGTTTCATGTCAGAATATCGTCAATTTTGATCTATACATAGATATTTGGGTGTCCTCTCTCTGGCTTTATTTTTCTTTTCATATTTTTGCATTGTAACATGAAATATTTGAGAACAAAACAAGTCCGTTACCGTGGCAACAAACTACACTACACCGTACCAGTCGGCTGACACCGTTCACTAACACCACACTACTGTCCATTTGTCTTTAGTCTTTTCAAACTTCACTAGATGTCGCGATTCGCAATCCTTATGTCACGTCAATATTATTACTTATAGTTTGACATAAATATATACAATTTTTATAATAGCTTGTTTTTTTAGCGTTTAGATAAGATCATTTCCTTCGCTATGGCAACGCTATAATAAAAAACGTTAACCTTCATAAATTTCACAATTCTCTAGTTTCAAATAAGAATTGAGTTACATACGTTATTACGGGATAATATGGGTTCTTTGTTTACGTGTAGAAAAGTTTAATAAACTTTACAATATATACGTCGAGAAGGTATAGAAGGTAGTAGGTTTCTTCACAATTGACATAAAAAACAATGTATCAATACCATCACTATGCGTAGTTATTTACAATTATATGCTTCTTTACATTCTTTTTAAATATCATCTATTAAGAATTCAGATGTTCTTATAACTCGTTGTTCTTCAAGTAATACTTTTTCTCGTTAAATTTAATTCAACATTGATAATCTTTTATTAAAAACTTAACAAACGTATATACCATAAAACACTTTTCTTTCTGATAAACGAATTTATAAAATAAACACATAAATCTTTTTGTAACTTCGCATTTGAGTAGCAAGTCTCAAGAAGGTCTGTGCGAGCTATAATCAAAAATTTCCCTGACAATTTGATTGCGAATCACGAGGCACTAGCGGCGAGAGGTGCACTACATCTCGTTGGTGAAGGGCTCTGCACTGGAGGCGTGGGGCTCCGGCTGCGTGTCTAGACTGCCGTAGGTGCGGCCGCGTCCCGACACCCGCCAGCGTCCCCGACGACGGGTTATGCCTACGAACAACCATCGTTATACACTCAACATTCCCCACATCGCACACGATGGTCACCGAGGGGGGTTTAGCTAGTACAATATCACATCACCTTGGTGGATTTCTTGCCCCCAAAAACAGTGTATCACACAATTATTCTACATTTAGAAAAAAAGTACTACTTCAAGAGCGATTCAAGCGATTTTACGGGACCTATAGATGCGCGCGATGAAAGCGTACCATATAACTATCGACTATAAAATATAATACTCGTCACAATGTCTGAAGTTAGCAACAATTGACGCGAGATGAGTGTCTTGCATTGCTTTTGCTCTCGCGAATATCGCGAATAATACAATATTTTGAAATCTAACTTCAGATGTACAGATATTCGTGACGAGCAATATATTGTGGTAGTATTCTTATTAAGAAAAAAGCATAGTTCATATCTGATGCAATGTATGCAACCGTGAAAACAATGAAAATTAAGATTGAAATTTCTACGACACGGAAAACATATTTAGATTCTTTTACACAAAAGCGTATCTTGCACAAAAGGCAAAACGTTTATAAACTCAAAACCACAAATGTTTTGCCTCCCGCATCGAAGAACTCAGATAGTGCTCAATCCAGTTGCCAACAAAACATAACTGCATAAAAATATTAGATTATCAATGAGCTCCTTTCCTTCTTGTACCTACAAACATAACATTTAGAGAGCTATAAAAATGTATTTGTAGCCATTTATAATAAAACAGCACAATAAAATCACAGTGAGTTTTAAATTAGTATTAACAAAACAAAAACAGGATATCAAGGGCGAAATTCGTGACATTACATTCCAGTGACGTAAACCGCTTAAAATTATATGAAAAACAATATTGTGCGAGTGCAACATGTATTGCAAAAATGAAGCTTCATAAAATGGTATTGAATAGTTTTACGATTGTTACCCACAGGGTCAACAGGTATTGTGCTCTGGCTTGCCTCATACATGTCCATTAATAGCTCCAAATAAGGTATCCTTAGTACCACAAATAAATATTAACTGTAGGTAACAATAGAATCTACTTATAAAATGTTATCGCATCCTCATCGTTATCCGTAAGTATTACCTCGTACTCTATCAGTTAAATATTGATGTTGTATCGCTTTCAGGAAATGATCGCTATTTCAACCACTGGTTATGCACCCGTATGCGCGTGCGCAAGTGTGAATGAAGCCTTTAAATAAAAACTTAACGTTAACCTGTTTGTATGGATCCGAAACGTAAAAAATCGCACATTAAAAGACGTAGCTTCATTACTATAAATCCCTTTTTTTTTAATACAATAATCTTATTTTTCTTCCTGCCTTTTTCCTACTTCTATGTGGGGTCGGTTCAGTACGACCGAAATTCATACTATAATAGGGTTTGTCTGTAGATTTTTTACCTGCCTGACGCCAACACTCCTCGGGCATACGTATGAAATATTAATAGATTATCGAAATAATTTACTTATATTTCTTTTAACCATACGAACCAAGCTTAAGCTTTGTCGGACATGGTTCGCAATAGTCAAATGGCGGGATTCGAACCCATGACCATGTTGTGCATGTTTCGCAGTCCGTACCCTTAACCATTAGGCTATTGGTGCTTTCAATACAATAAACTATGTATATTAAAATAATTATTGAGCATAGTTAGAACGCTATTCATACCATATAACTATTTAAATGTGTGCTAAACAGACGGACAAATATCAATAGGATACATTAGTATAACGGCGTCATAACAACTAAGTGGTTAGAGCAAGATAAGATCGTGTCAGTTGTGTTCACTACACAAATACCATACTGCCGGTGGTGACCACTCTACAAGCAGTAATTTAGTGTAGCAGTATTTAGTGTTATATTGCCAGTGTGTTGTGAATATATCCATTATTTTACTCATTAAATACACTTATATAATGGTACTGTGTAGCATGATGTGGGTGACGTTTTGTTTTTTTTTTTCTAATACAAAAGCGCTTTATATTTTATGCCACGTATTTTTTTTACTTTCTATCCAAACGTCAGCCGCACCATGTTATAATATAAAGAACTTTGCAAATGACTACTAATTAGTTTAACTTTTTTATTTAAAAAAATACATACCTTTACGACCATATTACTCTAAGACTTCTTTATGTAATCAATTATAAGTTATTGGATTTATATTAGTGATTATGATGGCTAAAAGCGGTGATAGTTCCGTGGCTGTTCGCTTTAACCTTTTCGTTGGAAGTAGAGGTTATTCGGTATTAATGCTTCTGCTTTTTGAATTAAGTACAGATTAAAAATCATTTGGTAAAATGTGTGCTAGGCGACCAGTCAGCTCGGTGAAAAGCGAATAGAAACTCTGTCTGACTTTCATTTAAATTCGTACTACTGTCCAGAAGTTAACATCAGAGAAAATAATTCGTGGAGATTACTATGCCTGATGATTATTACTAATAATACTTAAATTGTATGTCTGTCAACCTATGTCGTTTGATTTAAAAGAATAGTGTCAGTGTTGGCACGCTTGGGGACGCCTCAGAGAAACTTATATTGATCCTATTAGTGATATACTAAAGAAAGGCGATATAAGGAGTACCCGTAAACAATGAACTGGGCAGTTCTCTTCCGCTGGTATTCTTTCAAATCTTTTGACCCTATTACAATGTCCAAATGAGAACGCGTTACAAATATCTATGACTTGAGATAAACATTATACTGAGATACTGATTTTATCAAGTCATCTATGTCACTGTCAGATTTTTAACATCTTTAGTTTATATCACTAGCGATATTAAAAAAAACTGATGGAAAAAGTGATAACTGAACTAACCATTTACAATTTGACGTATCATCAACCCTATTTTAACCGACTTCAAAAAGGAGGTTATCAATTCGTCTCAATTTTTTTTCTATGATAATCATTTACAAGATAATCTTTTTATATATAACTATAATATCCAACCTAATAAACCAATCGTAACTGAAACTTTAACGTAGTGACGCAAGAAAAATATCAGTACACTATTTGACTTTGACAGTTTATAAACTATCGAGAAATGACACGTAAAATTCTCAATAATTCGTACAGTTCACAATTTGTAGTCAGTTTATAATATCCCGTGACATTATAAACTAACGAAGTTCACGATCTGACGGTGACATAACATTGGTATATACAGGCTGTCTATCTACAATATTTAAGGTACTTCGCCTAGATGTGGCATCACTGTGGTGGTGTGTGTCACAGATGTAACAAATGACAATTATGAAGTACACTCAAGAGTGTCTCACGACTCGGTACTCATTAGAGCAATATGGTCAACGGAGTTTATTTTAATAAGGTAAATAATATGCGTAACTAACCTTGTGAATAAATTATTTTTTTTAATATTTGCAAAGCGCTTTATGTATCTAATGAATATCTGTTAGCATTTGTACTCTGCGTTACGAATGCCGTTTGTTTTAAATAAATATATTTCTTACGTTGTTTTGACTTGCACACAGAAGCTCCTTTATGATCGAAAGAGAAGAAAAACATATAATATAATTACAACTTATTTACTAATAAACCGTCTGGCCGGCATTATGTACATTGGACCTTTGTAGCATTCACAAATGTCAAATAAAAAAAAAATAGCTTGTCAAAAACATGTGCACCGGTAAGTCCATTAAAAATGGCGGTTTATTTTTTAATGTGACAGACATGCAAAAAAAAACAAACACTATTAGTGCCTTGATACCATGCAGCTCTAAAACTAAAAATAAAACAAAAAAGTGGTCGAAAAAGAATTGTTTTTATTTATATTACAGATATGCCATAAACTATTACAATATTATAAACCATTCACTTTGGACATTTTAAAAGATCCCACGAAGAGTAAGTACTAACTTTAAGTAATGGAGATTCCTTGGCGCATTGGAATAAGACGATATTAAATTCACTATAATTATCTAATATACATTACTCGTACGATCACTAGGAACATGGGAGGGGGCGGCCGCTCGCTGTGCCGCACACGGTGCCCCTAAAATTAAACTACGCAAAGTAACCGAGTAGAAGTAGTATAACCCCTAGAATAAATAATTAATTTGTTCCTTTTTTAATTCCCATGGCCTTTACAGGGGTACCTGTAAGAATTGTACATCTCAATTGTTATACAAAATCAACACAGAGAGAGATAGAGATTGAATCAGAACGACCAGCACCGCCACGGTTCAGTCCCAGACAGTTGCCGATAAATCCCATTGTTAGTTGGAAGAGAAAGAAAGAAATTAAAATAATAATAATTAATACTACATGTGCGACATCTAATGGTAAAAATAAGACAGCCCGTCCGCCCTCGCGACTGAGAATGCTTGTTTTTTTTTTAATAAACAGAAAAATAATACTGAAATACATTTAAAAAATAATTTCGCCATCACTAATTAATCACATTGAAATTACTCTCAAGAACAACAAAACCATGTGTCATTTTATAGCATCAGAACGATAAGACATTCGATGACATTCAAGACACGACAGTGTTTTTTTGAAACTATAAAATTATATTAAATTTTCTTGACAATCTCAAACCCATGTGAATAATATTGTATATATTATACAAAAGAATATTTTTTTATGCAAGTGATATAAACTACAATGTCTATATAATTTGTAGGAGAGAATATAAAATAGAACAAATAATTTAAATTGTCTTTGTCAGTCAGACCTCTTTTCATAAAGTTTAATTCTAATCAAAATTAGGACATAGTCAATTAAGAATATTATTAGCATTTATTTTTACGATTATAAAAATAAAATCTCTTTCAATTCCCTTACTATAGGCAAAGTTCGAAGCAGTCTTAGTTTCGAGGCGTCTTTTAATTCTAATTGACACAAAACGCAAACAAGAAATGATTTTTCTTCAACACGTTAGTAATATAATTATTGTAAAATACGATTTAAGATATCGTGCTTTGATTTCCTGAAGGGGTATTTGTTATGAATAATCCAAATCACAATTCGTTTATCAAAGGTTGCCTGACAACGACTGCCGTTAGCGACAGCCTATGATCGTTAAAGAAAAAAATAAACTTCATCTATCCTTGTCCAATTTTTGCGCCAACCAGTGCAAAATAAACAAAACGAAGCTGTTTATATATATAGCAAATAAACATTAAGGCTGTGTGAATAATTTATTATAAAAAATAAACATTAATGTCGAAACATAACATTGAAATATTTTTGTTCTACAATCTAACATCATTGGGCATATGAAGCCTGATTCAAAAGGTCTAATAAATATTTCACCCTCAACAATCTCATTGAAATTAGCAAAAATATATATTAATTAATTTATTATTACAATCTCATCCATTTCATACATTTGCACAATAAAATACGTTCAACCAAAACATATTCGATCTACTAATACGAACGCTTTATTTAAAAAAAAGTTTATTCGAAAATCTATAACTAACATAAAAAAATGATATTCAAAGATAATTTAATTAAAGGACAATTTTTATCTTCAAAAATACTCACAAAAACATCCCGTTCGCGTTTGCGCGCTCACCTCAAATACAATCAATAAGCAAGGGCACAATATTAAAAACAGAATTTATTCCATGGTGTTGCCATTTACAACGCTTTAAGGAAACATTTAAGTGTCTAAGTAAACATTTAAGTATCTGTGTTAAGTGATGCAGTAAGTACCAAATGTGCAAAAAAAAAGGCGGTGACGCCCAAAGCCGACAGCAAGAAACAAAATTAAATCCGATTAAAATAGGAATGACTACTGTCAATACAGCTAAAAATATATACGTACATAAATACATGCAAATGAATTATTAAGAAAAATAATTAGATCCTCTGAAGCCTGTCCCATTGACCATTCAATGGTCAGAACCAGACCCTTGAGTCAGCAATTTGTAACGTAGAATATTTTTGATGCATACGTTACAAATTCCTAAGCTCATTAACAATAAATAAATGCATTTCACCATTTCCATTGAGAAGGAAACTTTTAAAGTTTCGAGTACACTTAAGGCAGTGTACAGATATAGAACAATTTTTTTTTTTGGTATAAATGTAAACTACCTTAATACTTTACAAATAGCCCGAAACCGATACGTTAGTAAATCGAGACGAGAGTAGACAATGTTCATAAAAAGTGTGCAACCATCCAAAATAAAAGAATATTTCAAATTTTACCACTGTCACACAATTTTATTGATATATAACAAGAAACATTCTACCGACAAAGAGTTTTATTCGCGGGAACTATTATGTTTCCGGTCTCATCATTCCGAAGACGATATGTATATATGACACCAAAACTGCTGGACTGATTTTGATAAAATTTTCCAGGCAATCTTTAGATTCGCCCATCGATAGCCCATCGGGTTACCCGTGCGAAACCGGGGCGGGTCACTAGTCTATAGGAAATTACTACACTAGTACTTTATACACACAATTTTTGAATTCGTAATACTCTGGATGGTGGTACACAAGAATAAACCCAAATGTCATAGTAACAGGGTCGAATCTCGTTCGCACATCAAGCTAGCAGTCAAAGTTATACTGCATATAGTTGTCGCCCCTTACTCGCGTTAGGGATGTCTCCGCGACGCCCAGCTCCTTGCCGCGCAGCAGCTGCTTGGCCAACTTCTGTTTGTTGATCGGCGACCCTGGAAAAGGCACCGAGTTACCTGCCTGCCTCACGGGTCAATTACGTACAATGTTAATCAAATAGCGGTTGCCAAATTTGAATGCCATAAGACTGTTGACACTATTCAAACTAGGACTATGTTCTTCGATATCAAAGATTCCATTTTGTTTTTTTTTTTTTTATAAAAAAAATAATTTTGGG
>DWTW01002055.1:0-11614 GCA_018246275.1 Papilio slateri
CTTTTCACTAGGTACCCAAACACACAACAATGGCAGTCAAACAGTGGTAAAACTCAAAACTGTTAAAAAAAAGTCCAAGTGCCGCACTTATAGATTTTATCTCTTGTCGACTTTATCTGTTTTAACAACCTGTTTATTGTTGAATTGAATGGCCTAACGTGCTTCTTTAAATAGCCCAAGGCCATTTCAAAAGACTAAAGGACATTCGCGTCAGGTTTACCTTCGTCAATTGCAGGTAAAAAAAAAATATAATATTACAAATTTTCGGATTGGGTAGTTTTTGCACGTAAAATTGTTTTTTGTGTAATAAGTTATTTGTTCTCTTCGCATAGATTTAGAAGTACATATTAAGTATAGCGATGTTAAATAATACAGAATTTATTATTTTTATAGTTGGCAGCCCTATTAAAAGAGCAAACCACTTAGATGAGATATAATCTGGGTTCCATTATCATATGTTTCTCTAAAAACAACAAGACTTACGGACATACATATATGTATATTTACGGACGAAGTTCTGACTCACGAACCGAATGATATATTCTATAGATATTTATTTAAAACATAATGTAGGTAGGTAGATCTCACAGGATTACAAATAGCTGAATCTTGCTTATAAATCGATACACATTTTTCAACAGACGTACGTGTGCGATATATTAGTTATATTTAGCACTAAAGGTAAATAAGCTGTAGGTACATACGTGTTAGGAACGAATGCGATTTAAAGTGGTAAAGTATACTATTACCGAAATCAGGTAAATGTTTTGGTTACAACCAGATGTTAGGTATCTATACTACTATACAAAACTGTGGAATTTGTCTGTACACTCTTATTTTTTTAATTTTTTGATAATTATGTATTTGACTGTGAATTATTAACTTTAATTCTACAATTTTTTAATTTTTGTCTGCATGTCCTGTTTTTACTTAAAAATGGCTAGACGACTTGAGGAAAATTGCTAAATAGCAAGAGCACGTGATTGCGTAAATGATAGCCCATACAAAATATCGGTGAGCCTTATGATAAGCGAAATATTTAATGATAGTTCGTTCAATATCACTTATCTCTTAAAGTTATTTACCGATCGTTTTGAATCTATAACACGGCGCTGTATATTATACACGCAGTATTTTATTAATTCCTTTTATCACTAAAATAAACTGTTCCCGAGGTATAGGAAAATACATAAAAGCATCATTTCCAATACGATAATTATAACTCTATTTACATTTTTAGCTAGCATTAAATTATCTTGTTATGATTAAAAATAAATACAATATTTTACCTTTTTAAAACCTACCCGCAGGAAGATATCCCCCTTCCCTCCAATATAAGTAATTTAGAATCATAGAACACATTTATTAGTGATAATATATGAAGACCTAATAGACTTAATAGACCAGCGGCTTACAATGCAAGAAATTAATAAGAAAGTAATCATGTGTTGGGATTATATAGAAAATGGAATTTAGTTGTAAGTAAAATAAGAGAATTGGCAAGATATTGTATACCAGAATTTTACATTTTAGCATATTATATGTGACTTTGTTTTGTTTTTTCATATATATTAGGATGTTTAATATAAATTTGATCAATGTATCATGATCATTGATCAAATTTATATTCTTATATAATAGCTTCCTACATAAATGTAAGTCTCGTTCAACAAGGCGCTTCGCTTTCAATTTTAGCCGTCAGATGGTGTACTTGTCCGCTGGGCTCATCTCGCGTGTCTCGTGGAATTTGCACTGGAATTGCAGAGAGTTTTGACAGCCATTAATGAGCAGTCATTCAACCATTTCGTGTTACGTCTCGGAGTTAATCATGGACCGATCACCGCCGGTGTCATTGGCGCCCGCAAACCGCACTATGACATATGGGGCAATACTGTAAATGTTGCATCTCGAATGGAGAGCACTGGCAAAGCTGGATGTATACAGGTATTAAAATTCTGCACCTCCACATGTTATAATATATATTTATAAATAAGTTCAAATCATAAGTATTATTTACTTTTCTATTTATCATATATCGCTGGAAGTAAACTATTCAAAATATAATTATTTTACAAAGAAATATTCTATATTAAATATTCTGTTCATTACAACTTTCCAATTGAAATTAAAAACTTTCCTCAACGCACACGGCATATTGGAGAAAACTAATTCAAGGACGCACTGTGGTCGCTCGATGCATTAAAACTATATATCTAACTCTCTTTTCAGAGAAAAACGAGTGGAAAGAAATACGATGCTAGATAGACTCCCACCTCCTTGATGCACTAATAGTACTAATGTTTAGTATATTCTGAAATCTTACTATCATCATATTGGTATTAATTAAAATTAGATTAAATAAAATTAACTTATTTAAAATGCTTTTATTACCATATTAAATTATTTTTATCTTATGCACATACAACTATTTTCTAGTAATCATTAGTAATTATTTTTAATTAGATTTGGAACACGATCTGTTTCATATTTCAGGGAAAAAATGTTTACCTAATGTAATTTATTCCATTACGTCATAAATTATATGTATCGTAATAATTGGTGACCACACATGTAATGGTGTTATTGGTTTTCAGGTGACGGAAGAAACTTGTCAAATTCTACAGTGTTTTGGCTATTACTTTGAGCAACGCGGTCTAGTGGCGGTCAAAGGCAAGGGACAGCTGATGACGTATTACTTGCAAGGCAAACGCGATTCTGTCACCGGTGAACCAGAAAAACCCACGGTACGGATATGGGTATTTTATAGTATACCTAATTAAATTTGTTCTGATTGATTTTTTCGGTCGGTTTTATAATCTGAAAGTCAGAAAAGGGAAGCATGTGCTGATGGTATCTAAATTTAGTAGCGACCAAATATTTGCGGTTCGATCACTAAGATGATAATGGTTTCATCTACTAACACTCTAAAATCTTAAGCATGGAACAGAGGACAATCATAAAATGTCTACTCTGGCCACCCTATATTTGTGCCCCAAGTGCATATTTTTATTTCATTTTACGTATATTAAAAAAATAAGTTTTCTCGCCTTTATGTAATGTAATAAAATATGTTGAAGTATTGACTATTATGCTCGCACTTTCCAGTTCCTGCCTCGTGTCCTTATTTTATTAAATTGGTTAGATAACTGCCTATGAAAATGTCATTTCTTATGTAAGATATTACAGTTGAAGATATTTGTTAGTCATGACATGTAAATAAATATTTTATGGAAGACAAGAGTGTGTGGAGTGAGTTTGGCGCGCAGCGTACAGTCTACCCGGACAGGCCGATTTCCCACGCGTCGGCCTGGCCGGCTAGGCTGCCCGTTGTGCGGCCACTTAGCTACATCTGTGGTAATTATCAAGTTTACTACTGTTAATATATTATACAAGATGAATGCCACTATTCTTCGGAGTCGACAAAGAAAAACGATGATGTGTTGCCTAAAAATAAGAATTTAAGTCTTTTCGTGCTTACAATTAATCAAATACAATTCATTATAATTACGATAAATATCAATTTAATCTCAAAGAAAACGACATTACCGGTTGTTTATATCATTGTCGATTAACTTTGATAAATTTTATATTTTAACGTTGCACACAATTTATACGCCATTTATACGTACTATTTATAAGCCAAAATTTTCTGTGCGAAATTTTACAATTTATGATTAAGAAAGTATTCTTTTACATATATTTTGCCTTTATGCATTTGCATAAATATGTTAGCTAATTGTTTATATTAATGTTTTAATGATCTTTGTATTTATTCTTTTATTAAGAACAACGTAATGTGTGGTGTGTTATTCTCAAATACCTTTCACTTTAGTTTAATTAATTATGTATAGAGTCATGTTTGATGTGTAGCTCGAAAGATGCTGTATTAGTGAAGGTCACCTACATACATTTGAATTCTTATTTTAATTTTAACTAATCGAGTTTCAAGGTAATTATATTCACGACTTTACTTTAAGCGTTAATGAATCATGAGTGAATATTGTGTTTATTTTATAAAATTATTCAAAAATATTAAAGGGCCTTTAGGATTATAATAAATTTTGTATGTCTTTATTTACTACTTAAAAATGTCACTACCATTCATATCACATGGCCTTGATACGTATACGCCGTATACGTTTTATTAAACGACGTACTTGAAGGCAAATGCAGTTTTAAAGGTGTGCTCTGGTATACTTTGTGGTTTTTCTGAAAAGTAATAATTTATAATGTGTATAATTTAAAGGCTAACTTCAGTTTTATTTTATTTTACGCAGATGGAGGACTCTTGCGAGGCAGACGCCACAGATACGTTATTGTCCAACGGAGATGCCACGGCCTCGCAACCTGCGCAACTGCAGTCCGCCGTCATTGACGCCAACCGACCGTTACTGACTTCCTAAAACTTCAGTACATTTGCAGATCAAATTAGTATACGTTTTTTTATTTCCGTCTTGAAATATTTCGTCATCGGTTTAATTTAACAATTCGTCATTGATGTAACAACAAAATTTATATAACTATGACATGTTAAATATCATTCTTGAATTTGTGTTGCTTCTATGAGATAAATGTTTCCATAATTAAGTTAATAGATAATTAATCAGTTTGTATGTAATACCTATTTTTGTCTGTAACCTTAATATGTATGGTATAGGCTATATCCAGTTTTAGAATTTGACATAAATAATGACGACATGTACAATAAGGCAACGCGCAATACACATACTTGGAAAAGATAATGTATTATGTTAAAAAAAACCATTTAAATTCTTTTAAAAATAACTGTGCCTAATTTTTACACAACTTCTTTCATACTTGTCATGAATGTTTCATCTCAACATTATAAAAGTACTTTTATTTGCGTTAACTCTCATTTAAAAGTAATAAAACAGTAACTGTTTTAAAAACTAGATACTATACTGTCTACCTATATTATTCTAAACATTATTCTATACTTTTTCGAAAAGCAAAATTGAAATCACGGTTATATCATTTAAATAGTGAACAGAAAGCTAGATTATTTGAGATAGCCAAACCTACTTTACATCAAACACGATGCTAACGATTATATCGAAAGATTTTTTCTTTCCCCCTTTTAAACCGCCTCTAAAGTTTGAACTGCCTTTGGACTATATAATGTATTTTTTTTTAGTTTTTTAAACTTTATAAACATATTTACATTTAATAGAAATCGTTTTTGTAATATTTGAAAATGGTATATTTAAAAAAAAACTAATAGTTGTACACTTATACATATAATGCTCCAACGGAAATGTTGAATCACACTAAATCTTTTTACTCTTATCTTCTCCTATCTTTTTAATCGGTAACTTCGTGGTGCGAGTAAATTTCGTTTTAAGCTAGAAAATTCATCTTCGACCATTTTTTTATAACGCTCCAAAAAAAATAAAAATAAAAATCATGCATCTTTGTCGGACTTTAACCGAACCAAATGTGTACCGTAACGTCCTTATAAAACTATGCCTAATTATAATTTTAATATGTTTGGATGGTTGTTTCGTGTGTGCCGTTATGATTTAAATAAAATCTAGTCTCTAAAATAAAGTCCTTACTCGAGTTACATAGAAGTATGTAAAGTTTATGGAATTTCATTATGCATGGTCCCGGTATAATCTTCTGTATCTATACATTATATTTACACATGAGAGTTTAGTAACAATTAGACGAAATAGTTACTAGATATCGTCGACAACTGTAATACTTATTGTACGAGTATAAAGTTTGTCTTAAATGTGTATGACACTAGAAAATCTAATATTTTTTGTGATTATAAAATCAATATTACTATAATATCGTTTAAAATTTCAACTATACGAAAAGTTTAAATAAATACAATCTACGAGTATTAAGCCATCAAAACGTCGTCTCACCCAAAATAACCTCATTAATTGCTGGAGTTTTAAATTAAATCTGACAAACAATTGTGAAATCCTAAAAAAGTTTGGTGACATAGTACACTGATTATTTTAATGTCATCATGAATGCTATTAAATACCTAAAACGGAAATTTATAAACGAACGAAAGGGTGTGAACGATGAATATCGGTGAGGAGATTACCACCTGAAGTGGATAATATTATGTGATGAGATGAAGCGTTATGCTTTCAGCAATAATTAATTATTAAATTGTTATAAAGACATGAATGTTATATTTTTCGTAAATCAAAATAAAGTATAGATAATGCTAACTTTCTAGACTTTTCTAATAGGTACTATCTAGTAGTATTATGTATATTGTAGATGCATATTTTAGTCAAAAATACATTCGGATTAAACACAAATGATGAAAATTAAACAAGAGTACGACGGGTTTTGGTAAACTTTAAACAAAGTTCTTTTACTAATATTATTGTTTTCTGGGAAAACATCAAGAATTCGGAAAAAAATAAAATAATTTATAATTATTATCGATTAGTTTGTCTTTTAATTGACTCGGAAAAATAATAACGTCATTTCAACGTTTGCTTTTAAAAAATAATAAACTATTACGCTTATATAATATAAATCAATAAAATTTGTATTTGGTATCAAAGTTTGATTTTTCTAACAATTTTAAAAGCAGCTTTTAATGGACCTTGCAATTTTGATATGATACCGAATATCTTATATATTATAAATCTGTTTAACCAGTTTCTTGAATTTTAAATCTTTCTAATGTTACACAATTAAAATACTATAAATAATACATATTATTTATTAGATTCTAGAGAAGCTGTCATCTTCACCCGCCGATATGGAATGTTATGACACAGTGATGCGCGAGCGCCGACAAGCGGTTTATAATTATGTACATAGCATTTCGTTTACGGACACATCTGTCCGTACTGAGCGTTGCGTCACGCGCGAGAATATAGTCAAATATCTTGTGACTAAAGTGCTATTCGGTATTCGGTTGTATTTTAGTTTTCGTAGGAGTGCGCTGCATTGAATAACAAGTCTTCAGAATATCTTTGTAATGCAATAATTTTAGTGAATAGTACGTTAGTCATGTATGTGGTAGAAACTGCTTTATGAAATGTCGCCTACAAGCTTTAGCCTACGTAGTTTGTGCTAGGTATGTATCGAAGCTGAGTACCTAGATTACGTGTCATTTAGACTAGTATTTCTTACAGGATGTTACCAAGTTGCTTACAGTAATTGTAATGAAAATATAATACATTTTGTAGATTATTAAATGGTGATATTATTTATCTACGTATATGGTAGTGTAGATTTATGGAGTAGGTATTCTAAGAATTTCTCTAATAAAGAGATCTTTCCTGTGATTTATAACTATTGATTTTGTAAGTGCTATACTTATCGTCTTAATGGATCCTATCATGGGCTATAATTTTATTAAATAAAGCAATATCTTCAAGCTTTTCTATTCATTAAGTATAATCCTCAAGTTGTGTTATCCTTAGTACCTACGGCCGTGATCCGGAAGGCTACTACGGAGCTACTACGGATTTCCGTTTTGCACGAAGTTGACACACCACCATCGATTTTTCACATACAAATAAATCTATACGTACTCACACTCATCATTGGTTCGAGCACGCTTTTATTTGTGTTTTATAAAATAAACCGCTTGGTGTCGTTATTTCAAATCGACCGTTTTTTTATATAGTTTTCTTTCGATGATATACATTTTATAGTTACCTTTAATATGAATTGAATTATTGAATGAACATTTAGAAAAAAAATAATTTAAGGTGAATTACCGAGTGGAAATCACGTCTAATAAAGTTTTGGTCTGATATTTTCATACAGACTTCTATTTAACAGCATTATTTGTCTCTAAAAATTTACGTTGTCCTCTGAATTACTAACTCGGCCACTATGAATGTGCGACTGAAAAATAATATTTTATCCACTTTATATATTTTTGGTGTAAGCAACTGTAAGCACTTTAAGCAAATACATTCGTAACATAATACACATATAATAACTAAATATTCAAGCAATAAACACCTAACTAATCTAACCTAACCTAACCTGTAAGTTGTAAAAATAAGTCTGTAGAGTTGCTTAGTTTCGTGACTGTAAAGTAAATTTGATGGCGATGTATAAATCAATAGGGCAAGTAAAATATTCAGTTAGTCGTGTAAAAAAGATAAATTAATTTATTTTTAATAGGCTTTCTCATTTTCCCGTTGCTTAGTTATGAAATAAGAAGTTAGGTTCCGTGGCCAAAAAACATTCTGTGGCTTGACTTTTACCATCGTTTTTCAATTTTCTATTTTTTACTATCGTTTTTTTTTCGCATATATTTCAATTAAATTTTGATTTAATGCGGCCAGTTGGCCATAATGCTCACCAACCTCCGCTAAAAGATTGCATTGCAAGAAGAAGAATGTGATGTGGATATGAAGTAGAATGGTCTTTTCTCATTTTCAGTAAGACTACACTTGGATTTTTTTAATCAATTATCATATAACTTTATCTGCGCACGATGTTTATATATGAGGTAAATATATACGGCTGTCGGTAATAACAATCACAAGAACACTCATTAGTATCTATTCCACGTGAAATATGACCTAAAATTATAGCTCTTTGAAATCCCAACGTTCCGTCGTGTACAAGATCTTGTATGGGTACAATATAAGTTAAGTAAGTTAATTATGGTGTTGAGAGAATGTATATCAATCCCCGAAGACTTTTCTGATCTGGTATTATAACGCTTCTTATCAAGATAAGCCCACACCTCCATACAGGTCTATATTAATTTATGCGCGTTTACTACGAATTAATTATTACGCGGTAATGCGACGCGACGCGAAAAAACAAGTAGCCTTGTATGTATTTGCCGCCTACGTTGCCGCTCAGTCGCGCATTATGTCGCATAGTATCGCGCCGCGTCGCGTCGTGTTCCGTCGCTCACCTAGGACAACGGATTACCATTGCTTCGGAGGCTGTTTATTTTTGCCCCGACGACATCTGCCGCTTGAATCGACATATCTGGGGCATGGGAGTGCCGCCGCCAAGTCGAGCACGGCCGCACCATTATTTTCTCGAAGCAGCTCCTGTGTAACTTCGTTGTGCATAAAACTAGGAGTCTGAATTTTTAGTGATCAAGAGACATACTATTACTGGTTATATAGCCAATATACCCCGTAGTTTACGAATATCGCTTGTCAACATTCTTAATTTTGTCACTGAAACACTTCAATGATCATGAAGATTCTAAGGTACTTCTAGCAGTTAAACAAACTTCAAATTTAGCGTTTAGGATATAAAGGAAGGAAAAATGTCAAATTCCGATTGTTTTTAGTGGAGCCTCGATACAATGCCCGCGCATTTGTCTCTATAAATATTATTCATTCACTTTTACATAAAAAATATATATTCGAATCAATAAATACGGTGCGATTATCAGAAAGAACAGGTTTTCTAAAAACCCATGTCCATGAATTAGTTCCGACAATCGACTGGGCGAGGAAGAGGGCAGCGCACCCCTGAAGCAAATTCCAGCCGCGCTCATTAGCGCGAGCGCCCACACGCTGTTCGCATGTGCCCCAAAGCGCTACTTATACCTACTATGTATGTTTACAATTTTCATTTTATAATTTCGATTGCTATTGTTGGTTTAGTTATGCTAAGGCTTAATTATTTATTTACTGATCCTCAGAGAAAAAAATTGGTAGCTAACGGACAAGATATATTACCGAAAAAAAGGAGCATGACCTACAATAAGAAATGAAATCCCATCAAATACATAAAATGTAAAAAACATCAATTCTCGCAACGCAGTTCTTCCCCTATAAAAAGTTATGCGATCTCAGTAAAACCTAGTCAGTTATTTTAGTTAGTGTCTATGGAAGCATTTATCCAAAAACTTTGTTATAAATTATTATCTAATCATATACCTATCGACATTTATAGTGACTGTATCAATATTAGACATCTTTTTTAATAATTTTAACTACTCGGCAATTTCACCGCACTATAATTATGAAAGAATAATGTATTATTTCAAATTACTACGTAGATCTTAACAATTTTTTTTTAATTAGTAGAATATGGTGTGCGGTGGTAGAATATGCCAAGCCAATATATAATTATTATAGAAATAAAGATCTAAGAAGAAGAAGAAGAAGAAGTCTAATATCCATACAGTATTTATAAATGTCGATAGATAAATGTAGTAAATAACAATTTATACAAATATGTTGGAGAGATGCTTTCATAGACACTAACTAAAATAACTGACTTGGTTTACATGAGATCTCATAACTTTTTGTAGCGGAAGAACTGCGTTGTGAGACTTAGCTTTATGTTTTTGATGGGATGTTTATTTTGGACCTATTTCTATAATAAACATCGTATCTAGTAATAATCATAGTATCTATTAATATATATGTGAACATCGGACAAAAATATAGAATTTTTGTCTTAAGTTCACACAATAGTCATCTGAAAATAATAAATTTCTTTAAATACTGAGGTTGCTATGTGTGCCATATCTAAGTTTGGTTTTATCAAAATGCCGTGGGATTTCAATGCCGCCTTTAAAACTGGGTGTGCTTTTACTAGGAAACTGACCACAATAGATGTGAAAAACGAAACTGCTTTGTAACTTTGTAGTGGTAAGGTATTTTTTATAATAATAGGTGGCAAACGAGCTAACGGTACACTCAATATTAAGTGACCACCACCCATAGGCATCTGCAACAAACGAATGAGTTGCAGATGCGTTGCCTACCTTTAATGGACAGAGGAGAGGATAAATAGAAAAAAGGATATTTCCTCTTTCTATCCATCACCACCCCCGTTAAATCCTCTTCTTCCCATCATTTCCTTATTAGAAAAGAATAGGAAGGGAAAAGGGACTAGTATTTAGGCCTCAAAGGTATTTAGGTAGAAAAAGAATGAGCCGTGTCCTTACCGAATATTATATGACTAATTGTGGAAGGCTTTAAGATGCGTTGTTAATCGTTATGTATAAAAGTTGTGTATAAACCGAGCGTAAAAAAAGGAAGGAGGACGGGATGAGATAGAATTAGACTAATATTTATCAAAATATAAATGTTCTTTCTACAAGTTTCCAACGCCAATGTCTAAAATAAACCGAAAGTTTCGAGCCCCAGATCGTGTGTTAGACATCGAATAATTGAGTTAATACAGTACGTATAACTGACGGATTGATAAAATTATGCAAATAAAGGCGCACTAGGTATTTTAACGGATACTGGAATAATTAAAAACGAGAAATATGTCAATACGTTATAAACACTTACCGACAGTTAACGCCATATCAACGCAACCAACGCCGAGTCCAAGATATAAAGCCGCATAAAAAGGTATCGAAATGTCCAAGTGGTTCGGAGCCATGAGTACTATGTTATCACCTACGATTAATCCCATCTTTCTTAGACTACCTGCACACTGAATGGTTCTTTTTAATGCCGATCCAAAGGTTTCGCTCTCATCTGTAGCACCGTCTATCTGTCAATAAATAATAATTTATTTTAGATAAATTCAAAACATCAATGTGATTTAAGCTAAAATGAAAAAAAACAAGGAAATAAAAAACAAAGAATTTTCATTACCTACCACACCATTACCTACTACATATACAATACATAAAATTTACATATTATATATA